>CM064498.1:64376336-64681392 GCA_032716605.1 Paralithodes platypus | reverse complement strand
TATCAAAATACATTTTACCTATAAAAATGATTTTATTTTTTTTGCCGTTATTCAAAAGCATTGTTAGACCCCATCTTGAATATGGCGTTCAGTTCTGGTCCCCATATCCCATAAAGACATTAAAAAGCTCGAATCTGTGCAGCGTAGAGCAACTAAACTAATTCGCTTTCTGCTAAATAAGCCATATTATGAAAGATTAAAGAAATTCAATTTGTTCTCGCTAAAGAAAAGGAGGTTGCGAGGCCAACTTATTGAGTGTTTTAAGATACTTAAAGGATTTAACAGAGTGGATATCAGTGCACTGTTCACGACAAATAATAATGCTGCAACCCGAGGTAATGGTATTAAATTAATTAGAAAAAAAAGCATCCTTAGATGTGACCAAACAAATCTTCACATACAATGTAGTTAAAGAGTGGAATAGTTTACCAAAGGAGGTGGTCGACAGTAATTATATTGATACGCTTAACCCCTTCACCACCATGACGCCTTTTTACCATTGATTCTGGTTAAGTTTACATGATTTTATGCAGTTTAAGAAGGACCTATGATACTAAGATGGTTTATTGAGATCGTATTTACCCATTTGAGTTGTATAGGTAGATTACAAGCTAAAGAAAATCGTCTAATGGTAACCAGAATATGATGAAAATTACGTCATGGTGTTGAAGGGGTTAAGAAGAGACTGGACGATTATCTAATGAACATTGGATTAATATGAATTAATCAGTAGGTATGTGTAATTTCCCTTTCAAAACTAATTTCTTCCTATACTATATAAAACAAACTTTCCTTGTGGGTATTTCCTGACCCATAAGATTACACTTCATCCTATTGTCTGGCTTTTTAACCGGAGGGTGGAGAGAGAGCCTTCTACTTTACTGTCCTATTCTTCCACTATAAACTGTCCCTGTCTAGTTGTATTAAGGCCGGACAACCAAGTTGGGACCGCAATGTCAGTGTGGTCTGAGTATCTGTGTATGTGAAATGTTACATAGATTTGTATATATATACTGACCCCGCAGACCTTACGGTCCTAGCGAGGTGGTCAGAATTGAGTTCTAATAGAGATAGTGGAACCCCCAAATAAAGAATAGTGGAAGAAAAGGATAGCAAACACATGCAAAGAGAGAGAGAGAGATATTATATTCTAAATTATAACAAACCACCAATAATGACACAACTAACCCCATTACTGTCGACCCTGATAACATAAACTAAAAACTCGACGTGAATAAATTACTGAGAGAAAAGAATTAGAGGAAATTATGAAGGAGTGGATCAAATTATGAAGGAGTGGATCAAATTATGAAGGAGTGGATCAAATTATGAAGGAGTGGATCAAATTATGAAGGAGTGGATCAAATTATGAAGGAGTGGATCAAATTATGAAGGAGTGGATCAAATTATGAAGGAGTGGATCAAATTATGAAGGAGTGGATCAAATTAGAGCAAGAAGAAAGAGTGCTAGTGCTTCTCCGGGAGGATGAAAGGATATGGAATTCACGGAGAGTGAGAGCGAGACTTACATTGATACACATACAATTGCCACATAGACTTTAAGATCAAGGGGAGGTAAAAAGGACTTGATACCAAAAACAATCCCTAGTAAAGTGGAAGAATAGAAAAGCTAACTGAATGCTCTTTCCCCACCTGCCCTCCCTCCGATAATTTGCCTACACTGCATGTTAAAATTGACCACCTTTTAGGTATGGGAAATTATCTGGGGACATCTATAGAACTCGGGTGGATGGGACTCGTTAGCCTTGGTCGGCAACCCATCTATGGGAGATAACCTTATATAAATCCGGATGGATGGGACTCGTCAACCTTGGTCGGGAACCTGTCTAGGGGAGTAAACCTGATAAAAATCCGTACTGCTTACCTAAAAGCGAAGCAGATTAGTGGATGGACGAGGCAAACACCACTGTTGAAACATAATGCTAAAAAGAATAATAGAAGGCCTCGGGGTCGGACAGATCCTAAATTGAGTGTTCAATCCTGTAAGTCCTTCAGTTAACTGGCATGGGTTGTCCCTCTTACAGGGGATAGGCCTACTTGGGGCCCTTCTGTGTATGGCCAACCTCATTAAGGAGGGTAAGGCGTCCGACAATAGATAGATAGCTAGATCTATAGATCTATAGCTAGATCTACGGTCCGGACGGTGTTCCTCCTGTTGTTCTCAAAAACTGTGCTTCCGTGCTGACTCCCTGCCTAGGCAAACTCTTTCGTCTCTGTCTATCCTCTAACGTCTTCCCTTCATGCTGGAAGTTTGCTCACATTCAACCTGTCCCAAAGAAGGGTGACCGCTCTCAACCCTCCAACTATCGTCCAATTGCTCTTATCTCTTGTCTTTCTAAAGTTTTTGAAACTATTCTTGCTTCCAAATTTCTTAAGCATTTCTCTTCTCATAATCTGCTCTCAGATCGCCAGTATGGCTTCCTTAAGGGTCGCTCTACTGGTGATCTTCTTTCATATCTTACTAACTCTTGGTCATCCTCCTTTCGGGACTTCGGTGAGACTTTTTCTATTGCACTAGACATATCGAAAGCCTTCGATTGAGTCTGGCATAAATCTTTAATTTCTAAACTACCCTCCTTCGGTTTCTATCCCTCCATCTGTGCCTTTGTCTCTAGTTTCCTTTCCGGCCGTTCCATAGCCGCGGTTGTGGACGGCCATTGTTCACTTCCTCACCCTATAAACTCCGGTGTTCCTCAGGGCTCTGTCCTATCTCCTATTCTCTTTCTAATTTTTATAAATGATCTCCTTAACTGTACCTTAATTCCCATCCATTCATACGCAGACGACTCAACCTTGCACTACTCCATTAGTTTTTCAGAACGCCCCAGCCAGCAATCCCTCAACGACAAACGTAATGAAGCCATAGAACTCTTAAATTCTGATCTAAATACTATTTCCAATTGGGGCAGAGAAAACCTTGTTAACTTTAATGCTTCGAAAACCCAATTTCTCCATCTAACTACCCGTCAGGATCTCCCAGCGGACTATCCCTTATTCTTCAACAATACAAAAATCAACCCTTCATCTTCTCTCAATATTCTTGGTGTCTCTTTTTCTGCTCTCATTTGGAAGGACCATATTACCAGTCTTGCTAAGGCAGCCTCCCAGAAGCTGGGTGTGCTCAACCGCCTTAGGGGGTTCTTTTCCCCTGCACAGCTTCTTGCTCTGTACAGGGGCATAGTGCGCCCTTGTATTGAGTATTGTTCACATGTGTGGGGAGGTTCCTCTCACACCGCTCTCCTAGACAAAGTTGAAAGGAAGGCCTTTCGTATCATTAACTCCCGTCCACTCACCAACTCTCTGCAATCTCTCTCTCTCCGCCGCAATGTTGCATCTCTCTCGCTATTCTATCGCTACTATAATAATCAGTGTTCCTCAGAGCTATCCCAGTGCATACCACCTCCTTTACGTAGGGCACGTGGTACCCGTCTTGCAACTCAATCCCACCCCTACTCTGTGCAACTCTCCAACCCAAGAGTGAAACGTTACTCTCAAACTTTCTTCTACTCAACAGCTGTACTCTGGAACTCTCTCCCAGAATCAGTCTTTCCCTCTTCCTATGACTTAAATTGCTTCAAACTCCGTGTGTCCAGGCATTTTGGCTCGAACGTCCCTTGATTTTGGCCCTGTCACTCTTTCAACTATGGGGGAGGCACTCGCTATAGGCAGTTATGCCTTTTGCCTCCCTCAATCACATAGAAAAAAAAAAAAAAAAAAAAAATATATAGAACATTATAAATTAAAAATATATTGGATGCATTTTTGTATTATTTTGTATAATATTGTCTTTGTTTTCCTAACAGAAACCGTTGTATATGTGTGGGATAGAATAACAAGGAATTAAAGGGGGACAGTTAGTATAATTATGAAATACCTTGCAATCCATTCCAAGTGACTATTCATTGTGAACAAAGATATATAGTAAAGTGCAGTAATTATAATGCCAAATTAGCAGAATACTACCTATTCGTTTTTTTAATGTTCTACTGAATAAAGAATTACAATGTATAAGTTGCTACTACGCTGTAAGTATTGAACGGGTAAGGGGGAACGGTTTATTTGTTGGTCGATTATTTCATATATATATATTAGTTTTTCTCCTCCCTAGCCCTCGTTCAAACTTTTTAAAAAAATCATTAGATCCCCCTTCTAGATTAATGTGTAAATTTTTCGGTGGATAAATTTCCCGGCCGAAGTCCGGTTCTTCCAACATCACAGGCTCACTATCGTTAGCCATGGGGGAAAAAACGACACCTAAATAGCACGAAAGGTCTTAAAATTGACAAGGAAATGGGGTGATATGGTCTTTAAATCGACAAACTAATGGGACGAACATCTGAATAATTAAAAATAAAACCGCCAATCTCCCATTAATTGCAATACAAATAGTTGAGATAAACATTGTTAGTCAGTTTACGTGTTGTTTGTATAACACGCCAACGATTGCAACACTTATTGTGGGCCACATTTTTGTTTTTGGTCAATGAATATATTTATTAATGCATTTTTTAGTTTCCTCGCTACACCTCCATCAAGCTTTAAAATACACCCCTTAGACCCCCTTTCAAGATAAATGTGTACATTTTTCAGTAGACAAATGTCACGCGAACGTCTTAGCATTTCAAAACCAATTTGCTAAAAAAACATGAGGGAGCAAGGGGTCCAGAAAAGAGACGAACTCCCCCTTAAGTGGTCCATTTGCACCTTGTAGAACAGTTCTGTATATGGAAAGTGTCTATCTATACTATATATTAACCTGTTCCAAGTAAGTAGGCCACAACTCTTCAACATTAACCTCTATAACTCAAAAACGACTAGACTCGAGTAATCAAGCTAATATACCTACTATTAGGGATGGGACAGGTAGGGAATAGGTGTGGAAAGCTACAGCCCATTTGCTCTACCTCATTTTGGGTTACAGAGGTTAAGATCCCTGGTTTATGGCCTACCTATTTGGAATATGGTATAGTATCAAATCACATCAGATCCAACGTCCAGCCATGGTTGCGTGTTTCATTCATATTGAGGAATAGCATATTTTTATCATCCAAGTTGTCAAACACAATTCGTTATTTAGAGAATTACATATATTTTACATATATACTGTACACTGGCCACACAGACCTTACGATCCCAGTGAGGTGGTCATGACTTACTTCTAGCAGAGATAGCAAACCCGATAGTAAAGACGAGTGGAAGGAAAGAATAGCATAAAAGAAGGTTGCAAAGAAGGAGAGAGAGAGTGAGAGAGATAGAAAAGGAGAGAGAGAGAGAAAGAGAGAGAGTGTGTGTGTGTGTGAATGTGTGCATTGTCTTGTAAAATTGTTTGTTGTAGAGGAAAATGTTAGGTGCAACCAAAACATTGCTGAGATGAACTTTGAAAGAGGAAAGTGAAATTAAATTTATGTAAACAGATAATAAAGAGAGAGAGAGAGAGAGAGAGAGAGAGAGAGAGAGAGAGAGAGAGAGAGAGAGAGAGAGAGAGAGAGAGAGAGAGCGAGAGAGAGAGAGAGAGAGAGAGAGAGAGAGAGAGAGAGAGAGAGAGAGAGAGAGAGAGAGAGAGAGAGAGAGAGAGAGAGAGAGAGAGAGAGAGAGAGAGATAAATGAATAACAAATAACTTCATAAAAAAACATCAAAATAATGTAATACTTCATCACACTGTCAACAATATGTGTACATGTAACCCTTAGAATATCCGATACGCATTTATTTTCTGTTTTCTGGCTATTATTAGACGATTTTATTCAGATTAGGAAGGTTATGTGGACATCAAAGGGTTAACTGAGATAGTCTGCACCCTTTTAATTCCCACACATTCTTTCTAGACTGTATAAAATATTCCAGTGATAGCCAGAATAAACTGTATATAATATTCCAGTGATAGCCAGAATAAACTGTATATAATATTCCAGTGATAGCCAGAATAAACTGTATATAATATTCCAGTGATAGCCAGAATAAACTGTATAAAATATTCCAGTGATAGCCAGAATAAACTGTATAAAAAGGCGGGTGCCGAACCCCGAAAGAGGTTGAAATAGGGGAGCTATCCCCCCGCCAAAGGCGGCTTTCTAGGGCCTTTCCTAGCTGATGCTGAGAGGATTGGGTTCTAGTCATGTGGTGATGGGCTGGTCTATCAGAGTGAGAACTGAGCGATCTCTGCCATACCCATAGCTTACTCTGACTGTTCCTTTTACTTATATATTTTCTAGATCTCAAGTGACGGCGTCTTTTGCGTGGATTGACCTCCTAATCTACCAAGATTGGAAGCCAAAGCGTCACATCTCTCCTTTGCCCCTCAACTTTCTCTTCATAATTGCTGAGGGGCACAGGGCCCTGAGTGGGGCTTTGGTTTCCCGGGCGTTTCCGCACCCTCGTCAGCTCCCCGCCATGGAGTGGCTTCGGACACTCAGGCTTTATTGTGGTCGGCGGAGGGGGGGGGGGGGGGGGGGGCTCGGGGGGGGGGGCGCTCGGTTATGGCCTTGGCCTTGCTCGGGGCCTTGGGGCTGTTCGGCCAAGCAGCTTGGGGAAAAACAACAACAACTGTATAAAATATTCCAGTGATAGCCAGAATAATCTTTCAAAGTGCGTCAAAATCGCCAAAAGGGTTAACAGTAAAATTGAATAATCGAATACCTGATTCAAAATGTTTGTTTGTTAATTACAGTAAACCTCTAATCTACGGTAGTGAGACAGTAAACAAACATTAATATTTGATGATTAAGGGGTAAGTGGCTGTTTTTGTTTTGGTTTATTAATTCATGTATTCATATATGTTTTACTTTCCTCACTAGACCTCCATCAAGCTTAGAAAAACACCCACTGGAGACCGGTTACTCTTAACATTACAGGCTCGCAATCGCTCGCCAGGAAACGATCGACAACTAAATGACGCGACAGGTCTAAACGTTGTCAACGAAATGGGGTGAATGGTATTAAAATCACCAAGCTAATGGGCCAAACGTCATAAAATCTGGAAATTAATGGGGGCTAAGCATGAGGAAGAAGGGGGACCAGAAAAACAGCCCATATCCCCTTGAGTGTGTTTGTGACCTTCAGCCTGTTCAGTATCGGTACCGTCTTTTATCATTAATCTGGCTACTATTAGACCATTTTGATCAGCTATATAAGGGCCTCCAGCAATTAACCTTCAAAGTATCTCACTTCACCCTTTTTGCTACCACAGATACTTGCATACAAGCATCTAAATATAGCTAGAATATAATATAAAAAACACATCGCCGGTACAGAAGGGGTTAAGATTAGGGTATTGTGTTGGTCATATGGTTTCCTGGCTTGTGACCGTAAAAACAGCAGCAGTATAATAACAGTGGACTGCTTAATAACAGTGGACTGCTTAATAACAGTGGACTGCTTAATAACAGTGGACTGCTTAATAACAGTGGACTGCTTAATAATTATGAAAACACAAAGTATAGAACAAAAGTAGAGACAAGGAAATTCATTAGAAATACAAATAATATGTATGGCAACGAAGTTTATGAAAAATACTAAAGTAACTAAGAATACACTAAAAGAACTTTAACTAAAACACAGATAACTTTAACCCTATTTGGTCTGACGAAAACGTCTTTTGGGACTTTCACTGTTTTGCTCCATTTGTTTGGAGATTTTATGACGTTTCACCCCATTAGCTTGGGGTTGATTAGACGTTTCATCCCGTTCAGGCGTCGATTTTAGTCTGGACGAACAATAGCAAACATGTAACTTAGAGAAAATCGCTCTTCGGTTGGGACATTGTATTATCGAAAACATTGCAAATTTAGTTTGAAAGGGGCCTGAGTGGGCATTTTCTAGTTTGAGGGCATTCTGGGAAGGCGTGTTTGTTAGCATCAGGGACAAGCTATAATACAGTACTCGAAAATGGTAAAAGCAAGCAAAATCCTCAATAATGATGCAGCAAAATACCATAATAACCCACAAGACATCGGATCAGATAGTGGCAAGTGTTCAAATGTTTACAACGAAAGAGGAGGAAGAATGAGGAGGTGGAAGATAATTAGAAGGGAGAGGGGGACGAAGGGAAGGAAGAGGAGAATAAATAACGAGAAGCAAAAGGAAAGGGGAGAAGGAATAAGAAAGAGGAGGAGGAATAATGAAGAGAAATATAATAAAAAGGAGGAGGGAGAAAGGAGAGGAAGAAAGAGGAGGAGGAGGAGCAGGAGGAAGGAAAAAGGGAGGAATAAGGAAGAGGAAGAGAAAGAGAATTAGAAGGAGGTTGGCGAAAGAGGAGGAGGATATGAAGAGGAAGAGTTAGAAGGTTAAAGGAATGCAAAGGAAGGCAAGCAACAAGAGACCTACTGGTCCATACTAGGCTGCTTGTAAAAGAAAAACAACAAAATAAACCTTTGCCACAGCCATCAACTGAAAGGCTTCAGCTCCAAAAAAGCTGTTGTTAGAAAACTAAATTATAGTACTATGTACGATACTAAAACAGTCACATTACTCATGCACAAACGCAGTTAGTCGTGGGTTTATAGCAAGATATTTGTCAAGGCGATATTTGATTGGTTGGACTTTATGGCACTCTACAACACTTCTTGGCAATCTATTCCATAAGTTGACCACTCTGTTGAAAAAGAAGTGCTTCGCTTCGTGTGAATGAAACGCCTTTCTGACAATTGTGTAACCATTATTTCTATTGTAATTTGAGTTATCAAATGTGAAGTACTTACTTGCATCCATGTTGACATGGCACTTGATAATTTTAAAGATTTGGATTAGGTCCCCTCTTATTCTGCAGTTTGCCAAGGTAAATAGGTTCAACTCTTTTAGTCGTTCCTCATACGGTTTGTTTCTTAGTCGGGGAATCATTTTTGTTACTCTCCGTTGTACTCTCTCTAGTTTATCAATGTCCTTTATATAGTATGGCGACCAAAACTGGACACAATATTCCAAATGCAGACAAACCAATGAATTATATAAACTGTGTATAATGTTTTCGGATTTATATTCAAAAGATCTCCCAATGAAGCCAATATCAACTTCAGTGACTTGTTGGGCAGGTTTTAAATTACTTGTTATAGTTACTCCAAGGTCCGTTTCTTCATTTACGTTGTCTAGTTGCATTGCGTTAATCGAATTATTTGCGCCTTCATTTTTACTGCCAATGTGGAGCACTTTGCATTTATCAATGTTGAACTTCATCTGCCATGTCTGAGCCCAGTTTAACAGCTTGTCTAGATCATCCTGAATCTCTTTTATGTGCGATGGCGAGTTTACTTTGCTTGCAATTTTTGTGTCATCAGCGAATTTCGAGATTCTGCATGATAGCTCATCATCAATATCATAAATATATATGAGAAATAGAATTGGACCGAGAACTGAATTTTGTGGTACGCCGCTTGTAAAAATGTCCTAATTTGAAGCTTTGCCGTTTATTACTACTTATTGTTTTCGCTCGCTTAGCCAATCCTGAATCCAATGAAGAACAGATCTGTGAATACCGTGGGCTTTAAATTTTGCTATCAGTCTGTTATGAAGCACTTTATCGAATGCTTTTTGAAAATCAAGGTAGACGATGTCAACTGTTTTATCTTCGTCATATACATCTAAGATATCGTGGAAAAAGTCAAGGAGGTGTGTCAGACATGAGGCTTACTTCGGAAACCATGTTGCGGCGAGTCTTTTATAAGGTGGTTAATTTCTAAATGGCATACAATTTTATTTCGGACAGTTGTTTCGAGCAGCTTGCATATAATTGAGGTGATGCTTATTGGGTGATAGCTGCCAGGCAGAGCTTCATTTCCTTTAACAAAAAATGGGTGTTACATTAACTAACTTTCATTCTTTGGGGACTTTATTGTTTTGTATTGATTTATTAAATAGAAGGGTTAGTGGTTTTGAAATTTCATCTTTTACTTCTTTAATGACTTTTGGTTGGGGAAATAGAAGGAGAAAGGATATGAGAAGGAGTAATGAATAGAAAGAGAGTTAGGAAGAGGAGGAGGAAGGAAGCAAAAGAGAGTTAGAAAGAGGTTGGGGAAAGAGGAGTAGGAGGAAGAGTAGAACAAACAGGAATACAAAGATATACAATGGACTTAACAAACTGCAACAGACCTATAGGTCATTGCGGGGCAGTTTGAATATCTACAGGAAGAAGAGAATTAGATGGATGTTGGAGAGAGATGAGGAAGAAGAAGAAGACGAAACAAAAACTAGAAGAAGACGACGAACAAGAAAAGGAAGAAGAAGTAGAAGAAGAAGGAAGAAGAAGAAGAGGAAGTTGAGAAGAAGGAGGAGGAGCGTTAATCATGTATGGAGAGGAAGAGAAAAGAAGCCCTGATGATTTAGGGACTTGGGAAATGAAGGCCATTCTCTCCAAAGAACAAACAATATTTACCTTTTGTACCCTTAATCTGTGTGTGTGTCTGTGTGTGTGTGTTTATTAGTGTGTTATGTATGTGTGTGTGTGTATTAGTGTTATGTATGTGTGTGTGTGTGCGAGTCGATCTCTCTCTCTCTCTCTCTGTCTGTCTTGTATTCTTCCTTTTATTGTCATCAAGAGTGGACTATTATTACCTTGCTCTCTGGTACTCGTCTTTGTCTCAGTCCCTCGCCTTTGATCTTACCAAGTAGTCGCCTAATTTCATTGACTGAGAACCTGTATGTTTTTACATTTACTTATATTTATGTTTTCTGTGTTTATTATATATATATATATATATGTATATATATATATATATATATATATATATATACATATATACCGGTATATATATATATATTTTTTTTTTTTCAGCAACACTCAAGCATTGTCCGTAATATTCTACCTTTATATACTTCTAAAATATGATGGGTATGAAGAGAGTAAAAGGAAACATTCGTGTCTCAGAAACTGTAATTCATATATCAGTAAGTTTACATAGTTATTATATCGTGTGATTCACGTTTGCAATAAGAATACTACACTATATAATCTCTCATTTGCAGCTATAGCATTTCCTTGGCATAAGACGCAGGGATTCTGAGATGTTAACTATTCCTTATAGCTCCTTGTAACTCACAGGCCGGCACTTTCCCATCCTCTCAAGTTATCACCTCCAGAATACCACATTTCCTTCCTCATCCCGCCCTCCCTCTCCCTCTCTCTCTCTCTCTCTTTTGTAGGAGATTCACTTTTCAATATCAATAATAAGTTCATCAACCAGGGAAATGGAATGATATCAAAAACCATGAAGGCGAATCTCATGTCACAAAGCACCTCTTCACCTACAGTGTGGTCAAAGAGTGGAAGAAACTGCTAGAGAAAGTGGTACAATATAATACAATTGACTCATTCAAAAGGAGGCTATAGACATCCATATGGAAGAGCTTGAAATAATATAGGTAAAATCAAATATATATATACCGGTATATATATATAAATGTTGGTTAATCATCAGTAGTATACATACAATATTTCTCAAATTCGTTCTTTACTATGAATTTTCTAATAGCAATTTTCTCATTTTGCTAGGGTGTGGTGGGTGGGGAGAGAGCCTTCTGATCTGTGCCTGTTACCTTCCACTTCCCAGAAAATTATGTGTTAGATTTAAGTCTAGACTTCCTAGTAGGGACCACAATGTCTGTGCAGTCTGTGTATCTACTTCACCCTATGTAACTCTATTGTTGACCTTTGTGTCTATGTTTGTATCACTTACCTTTCTTATTATTTCTCTTCGTATATCGTATTTTGTATGTGTTTCTGATTAGTGTACTGTACAATTTATGAGTGAGCATTATTGTTTTCTATTTTGTTTAACCCTCAAACCGCAGTGCCCGTCATATAACAGGAGAAAGAATATTGGCAACCCCTGAGGTGCCTGTCATATGACGGGTGCCTTTTTGAGGACATAATGAGCTATGAGAGAGAGACCGAGGTTGTGGGACCATAGGGAGCCTCGGAGCACTCGCCACCGCCATGTGGCCGTCACTGACACATACTATATATCTCATTACTTTCTCCCTACCTCTCTCAACAAGGAACAAACGGGAAAAATAACTCGTGTTAGGGTATTTTTGTCTCCGGTTACACGATCATTGCAAGAGAACCCGTGGTCGTACAAGGATGATTCACGTGTCATTGGAAAGCTCTATTCTTGTTCGTTCACGGATATATAATTGTATTATGCTCTGACTCTTGCTTATGCATGAAAAAAACATGGAATGAAGTTCGTTTTCAGCAAATATACCCGCCCAGCACTACGGTGATGGAAACAAGCATGCCCGCTGGTTGGGAGTTAAGGGGGCCGACCCGTTTTTTTTTTCTTTCTGGGTAGTAGCCATTCGACCCCATTCATCTTACTGTTTTAAGACGTTTACACCTGGCAAGCGATGGCGAGCCAAAATACTTTGGACTATATTTTAGACAGCTGACTTAATCTGTACATTTTTCGGTAGAAAGATGTCTCCTTCGAAGCCAGATTTCACCATACAATGAAGGCTCGCTATCGCTCGCAAGGAAAAAATCGATAACTGAATGGGGATACACGTCTTAAAACAGTAGGATGAATGGGGCCAAATGGATAAAACTCAGAGAGAAAAAGCAGGTCGGTCCCATTAAGCTTTGGTTTTCATTCTTCCCTCTGCTCATCATCTTTTTATAATGTTCTCTCTCTCTCTCTCTCTCTCTCTCTCTCTCTCTCTCTCTCTCTCTCTCTCTCTCTCTCTCTCTCTCTCTCTCTCTCTCAACTTTCGTTTTCCCTTCCCAGACGATCACCTTCCGCCAACCACCATCTTACCCCAATATTTATCTTACCTGTTTAAAACCTTTTTAAGGGGATAGTGGCTGTGTTGTTGGTCTATTTATTCAGTTATTTATATATTTTTTTTAGTTTCGTCGCTAGACCTCCATCAAGCTAAACAAACACACACCCTAAACCCCCCTCCAAGATAAATATGTACATTTTTCGGTAGAAAAAGATCTGGCCGAAGGCCGGTTTCTCTTAAAATTACAGGCTCGCTTTCGCTCGCCAGGAAAAAATTAACACCTACTGTAAATGGTATTGATTGTCAATGAAATGGGGCGAAAAGTGTTAAAATCGTCAAACTAATGGGCCGAACGTCTTAAATTCTCAAAACTAATGGGGCTCAACACGGAGAATGAAGTGGTTTAGAAAAGCGGCCATTCTCCTCTTTAAACTGTTGTTCTACTTCTTGGAACAATCTTCCTCCCTGCTCCTCTCACCTGGAGTTCCTGCATATAGAGGGTGGTGAAAGAGGAGGTCCCGGGAGTCAGAAACAATATGGCGGCCGGGGACTGAATGGGGTAGTGCTTGGTTTTTGGTCTAAATATATATTTTTATATTTTTCTTTTTTAGTTTCCTCGCTAGACCTCTATCAAGCTTAAAAAAACGCCCTCTAGACCTCCTTTCAAGATAAATTTGTAAATTTTTCGGTAGCGGTTCCTTCTAAAATTAGAGGCTCGCTTTCGCTCGCCAGGAAAAAATGAAAGATCTTAATCTTGACAACAAAATGGGGTGAAAGGTCTCAAAATCGTCAAACTAATAGAAGGAACGCCTTAAATTAAAACCTCAAAGCTAATATGCTAAACATGAGGGAGAAGGGGGTCCAGAAAATGCGAGTACCACCCCCTTAACCCATTGAGGAGTATGATACAATTTGATACTTTTTTCTGGCTATCATTAGACGATTTTATGCAGAGTAGTCAGGGTATATCGAAGTTAGAGAGTTGGTTGGGCCAATCTTTACTCTTTTAAGTCCACCAGATCTTTCCTAAGCTGTATAAAATCGTTCAACGACCCATCTCCCCTTAAGGCACTCTAGCTAGGTATCACCTGGGTTATCCTTGGCTATTTCTGTTTATGTTTTCAATTCTTTCGGTAATCAAGGACGCATTGTTACACTTCATTCTGGTTATCATAACACGATTTTATACAATTTAGGGATATTTTGGAATCAAAGGTTAACAAACTATCTCAAATAACTTGCTAGTTTCCACAAGTTCTTCATAACCCTTTTTGTACCAGCGACGTTTGTAATATTGTACTCTAGAAATATTTAGCCGATTGTAGGCAGCTTAGGATGGATCTAAGTTAGTTAAATGAGTGAATTGAGATATTTCGAAGCCTTATAATTGCTAGAGGTCCTTCCTAAACTGAATAAAATATTCTAATAGTTGCTGGTACAGAAGGAGTTAAGCTGAAAAACATCGTCTAATAATAGCCATAATAAACTGACTAAGCACAAGGATGAAGGCGTTTTAGTACACTGTGAAAATTCAAGGTATGACACGGCTAATTAACCTTTTCAGTACCGGGAACGTCCTTCATATTATATGCTAACTATATCCGGATGATTGTATGCAGCTTATATATTATATGCTAACTATATCCGGATGATTGTATGCAGCTTATATATTATATGCTAACTATATCCGGATGATTGTATGCAGCTTATATATTATATGCTAACTATATCCGGATGATTGTATGCAGCTTATATATTATATGCTAACTATATCCGGATGATTGTATGCAGCTTATATATTATATGCTAACTATATCCGGATGATTGTATGCAGCTTATATATTATATGCTAACTATATCCGGATGATTGTATGCAGCTTATATATTATATGCTAACTATATCCGGATGATTGTATGCAGCTTAGGAAGGATCTGTGGTAGTTAGAAAGGATTATTGTGATATTTGGAAGCCTTAACTGCCTTCCTAATCTGAATAAAATCGAACAATAGTAGCCAGAATAAAATATAAAGGATATCGACGGTACAGAAGGGGTTAAGGGTCCATCATAATCTACTTCTAGGTATGGTGACGATAATTAACCAATTTAAGGGGAAATGGGTCGTGTTTCTGGCCACCCTTCTTCCTCATGTTTCGCCCCATTAGTTTTCAGATTATATTATGTTCAGCCCACTATTTTGGCGATTTTAAGATCTTTCGCCCAATTTCTTTGTCAGTTTTTAGAGTTTGTGTAATTTATGTGTCGATTGTTTCGTGGTGAGCGATGGAAAGCCTGTACATTAAGAGCGATGGAAAGCCTGTACATTAAGAGCGATGGAAAGCCTGTACATTAAGAGCGATGGAAAGCCTGTACATTAAGAGCGATGGAAAGCCTGTACATTAAGAGCGATGGAAAGCCTGTACATTAAGAGCGATGGAAAGCCTGTACATTAAGAGCGATGGAAAGCCTGTACATTAAGAGCGATGGAAAGCCTGTACATTAAGAGCGATGGAAAGCCTGTACATTAAGAGCGATGGAAAGCCTGTACATTAAGAGCGATGGAAAGCCTGTACATTAAGAGCGATGGAAAGCCTGTACATTAAGAGCGATGGAAAGCCTGTACATTAAGAGCGATGGAAAGCCTGTACATTAAGAGCGATGGAAAGCCTGTACATTAAGAGCGATGGAAAGCCTGTACATTAAGAGCGATGGAAAGCCTGTACATTAAGAGCGATGGAAAGCCTGTACATTAAGAGCGATGGAAAGCCTGTACATTAAGAGCGATGGATGGAAAGCCTGTACATTAAGAGCGATGGAAAGCCTGTACATTAAGAGCGATGGAAAGCCTGTACATTAAGAGCGATGGAAAGCCTGTACATTAAGAGCGATGGAAAGCCTGTACATTAAGAGCGATGGAAAGCCTGTACATTAAGAGCGATGGAAAGCCTGTACATTAAGAGCGATGGAAAGCCTGTACATTAAGAGCGATGGAAAGCCTGTACATTAAGAGTGATGGAAAGCCTGTACATTAAGAGCGATGGAAAGCCTGTACATTAAGAGGCCGGGACATTTTTCTATCGAAATATGTACAAATTCATCTTGAAAAAGTTTTTTTTTTTTTTTTTTTTTTTTTTTAACTTGATGGAGGTCTAGGGACGAAACTAAACACATTATAAACATATACAGTATATTAATGATGAAATACATTTTGTTTTTGTCTATGTGATTGAGGGAGACAAAAGGCATAACTGCCTGCAGCGAGTGCCTCCCCCAGATTTCAAAGATTGACAGGGCCGAGATCAAGGGACGTTCGAGCTAAAATGCCTGGACACACGGAGTTTGAATCAATTTAAGTCATAGGAAGAGGGAAAGACTGATTCTGGGAGAGAGTTCCAGAGCTCAGCAGTTGAATAGAAGAAAGTCTGGGAAAAGCGTTTCACTCTTGGATTGGACAGTTGCACAGAGTAGGGGTGGGATTGTGTTGCAAGACGGGAACTACGTACCCTAAGTAGAGGAGGTGGTATACACTGGGAAAGCTCCGAGGAACACTGATTTTTGTAGTAGCTTTAGAATAGCGAGAGAGATGCAACATTGCGGCGAAGAGAGAGAGATTGCAGAGAGTTGGTGAGTGGACGGGAGTTAATGATGCGAAAGGCTCTCCTTTCTACTTTGTCTAGGAGTGCGGTGTGAGAGGATGCTCCCCACGCATGTGAACAATACTCAATAGAAGGACGCACTGTGCCCCTGTACAGAACAAGAAGCTGCCTATGGGTAAAGAACACCTTGAGGCAGTTAAGCACACCCAGCTTCTAGGAGGCTGCCTTAGCGAGACTGGTAATATGGTCTTTCCAAGTGAGAGCAGAAGAGAAAGCGACACCGAGAACATGAGAGAAGATGAAGGGTTGATTTTTGTATTGTTGAAGAATAAAGGATAGTCCTCAGGAGGTTCCTGACGGGTAGTAAGATGGATACATTGAGTTTTGGAAGCATTAACTGCAACAAGCTTTTCTCTACCCCAATTGGAAATAGTAGCTAGATCAGAAGATAAGCGTTTTATGGTTTCATTAAGTTTGTTTTTGAGGGACTGCAAAACTAATTGAGTGATGTAAGGTAGAGTCGTCTGCATATGAATGGATGGGACTGGATGTACAGTTGAGAAGATCCTCCCTTAATACAAGGATATAAAGGTAAATCACTACCAATATAGCCAATGTGATTATAAACCTTTCTCATATCCTTTTTATACCCTTGAGAAATTCCTTGTATAGTCTGTTTTGTTTCAGCTACAGTAAGTTGCTTTGTTCACGTGTTGACTACTCTCATCTCTTCTCTATCTTTCTATTCTTTCTATCTTCATCTTTTCACCTCTCCCCTCCTACCCCTTCCCTCTCCTACCCCTTTCCTCTCTTCTGTTTTCCTCTTCTCACCACCTCCCTCATCATCACTCTTGTCACTCTCACCTCTCCTCTCCTCTCCCCTTCCCTCTCCTCTCTTCTCCTCTCCTACCATCACCATTCATCAACTCTCTCATCATTACCCTTATCTGAACTCTCCTCCTCTCTCTTCCTTCTCTCCTCTGTGTTGTTCACTTTTCCTCTCCTCTCTTCTCCTCATCCTTATCTTCTTTATCTCTCTCATCTCCTCCTCTCCTCTCCTTTCTTCTCTTTTCTCCTTGCCACCCACCAGCTTCCTCATCATCACTCTCGCCTCTCTTAACTCCTCCTCTCCTTTCTTTTCTCCTCTCCTTACCACCCACCATCATCACTCTCATCACTCTCGCCTCTCGCATTACCTTTGACTTTTCCTTAGCTGCTGCATCTTTATTCCTCGAGTGATCATTGCCGCCCTCAATGAATAATCTCCCCCCCCCCCCCTCTCTCTCTCTCTCTCTCTCTCTCTCTCTCTCTCTCTCTCTCTCTCTCTGTCTCTCTCTCTGTCTCTCTCTCTCTCTCTCTCTCTCTCTCTCTCATGATACATTAAAAACCTTGGGAATTGAAGAGGAACGAGTTAAATTCATACATTTACGACGTAAGGACACACAGTTTATCAAGCAAAGTAATAAGACCCTGGAGTTAAATGCTGCCAATCAAATTAAAATAAACCCAAACGAAATCTATAGTTATATATATAAAAAAAGTACTTACTTAAACTACTGGATCGTTAACAGATGTGTACTGCCCTCCATACCATCTTTGCATCAGTTTTTACAACAAAGGGCCTTAGGGATATCCGTACAGCATCGCCAGTTCGGATATACGATTCTGATGTTCGTCGCAATATCAGCATTACAGAGAGAGAAGTATTGAAATGTTTGGATAAACTGAAGGTATATAAATCGCCTGGACTAAACAGGATCTCACCTAAAGTTAAAGAAAGCTTAATGTGAGCTCTCTAAACCACTTTTCAATAAATCCTTGCTGTCCTGGGCTATGACTGATGAGTGGAAGGTCGCTAACGTAACACCGATATTTGAATTAGGCAGCAAATCTGTACTTAGTAACAATGGCCCAATTAGCTTAACCCCAGTTGTCTGGTAAATGCTAGAAATACTCCTAAAAGACAAACTTGTAAATCATCGTAATCTACCCGTGTAAAAGTATAATAATGGTGATAAATCCTTTGTTAATACCCATCAATATACCCAATGATCTTATATACTTTGTTCACACCACTCCTTATATTATGCTTATATGCTTGATTATTTACATTGTATAAATAATATCCTTGCGATAAGTAGGTCAGCTGCCGAAGGAATGAGTAGCAGTTAAGGGGAGATGGGTCGTTTTTCTGGTCCCCCTTATTCCTCATGTTTTTTTTGTTTTTTTTTTTTTTTTCCATAGAGTATAGGAAAGGGTGTCTAACTCTCCCAGCAGCTCATGTAACCATATCAAAATTCTAACACATATTTCTATAGTTTACAGGCTTTTGAAATAGTATCTTATTATTAACGTATCTGCCATATATTTTTCAGGCGTTTCATCATAATACTAATAACATTTGTGTAATTCACATGCCTTTTGAAATTGTGTCTTCAATTATATACTGTACTATATCATCTAAACTAGCATAATGCCTTCGAACTTGAAACGTTGTGAGCAGTGCACAGATCGATTCTCTGGACAATACTTCCATGACTACTTCGCAAACCCTGAATGCAGGCTGTGCGAAAGCCGCTGACAACTGGAAGAAGTTCTAAATGAAGTAAAATCCAATTATAACAAGCTTCAGAAGGAATTCCACTTGTCGCAGGAATGTGTTTCCCTCAATGTAGCGGCAACACCTGAGGCCCAACATGATGCACCAGTGCAGGTGTCAAGCCAAACCTGGTCACTGTTACTGTTACTGTATTATACAGTGATCAGCAACCCTTAAAGCTAGAAGAGCCATTTTTAAAAAGTTTCATATAAATGTTGTACTGTCGGAGCCGCAATACAACAAAAATTGGGCTCATCAACAGAAATCTACAGTACTTCAGAAATAAGAGAATATATACCCTACTTTTGAACTAAAGAAATTATAGTGATATTGTTCAATATCCTGGTATTCACAAGCTTAGGAAAGACATGTGTCACATTTCTAGAAATCATAACGATTGATAACAAGTCTAATGTTGCCTTGAATTTGTTATATGATGCCATAATTTTGAAGGAAAAAATATTATTTCTGAAGCTTCTGGAGCCACACAAGTGTTCTGAAAGAGCCACATGCAGCTCCTGAGCCGCATGTGGCTCCTGAGCCGCAGGTTGCCGACCCCTAAACCAAGACAACGCAACTGCCCTCCCCTTCTCCCTAGATCTCCTTCCCCACCCAGAGTTGACCAACCGCTAACGCCCCCACCACCCTCCCCACCCGCCCGCCAAAACATCCCTTCACCCTCAGGAAACTCCAGCGTCTCTCCCACCAGCTTTACTCCAGTAAGAAATTGGGCTAGGCAATCAAGAAGGAGGTCACATCTGCCGGTCACCACTTTTAATAGATACCAGATTCGACAGAAATATGTGACTAAACTGAGGAGACCAGGCTCATTGGAGACTCCATCCTACGAGGACAACTTGAAGAGTTCTGTGGAAGAGTCCCAAACCGCAGAAATCGTTTCTGCATACCGGGTGCTGGTTTGGATGACATCACAGCAGCCTTCGACGATGCCACCATCAACGCTGACGAGAACACCCTGTTCATCATTCACGCAGGGTCGAACGATGTAATGCACACCAGATAAGAGTTACTAATGAAAAAATACCAAAAATACCGTAAGGCAATCCAGCGTTACAAGAGTAATTCATATAAAATAATCATCTCAGGCATTTTTCCCCAAGATCGATGCAGAGACTGGTTTCTACGATAAGGCTTCAGTACTAATACCAGACTAACATCCCTCTGCTCACAGGAAGATATTGAATATATCAATCTCTGGGACCATTTCTACAATCAACACATTCTCTTTCAGAATGCAGGTGGCGTTTTATTTTATATCAAAGAAAGTCTTAACCCGACCCTCGTGTCAAAATCTCAAATTGTGAAGGTCGACACATCTTTTGTGCTAATAAAGAATAATAAAGGTACAAAAATAATACTTGCGTTAATATACAGACCTCCACACTCAATCAGTGCAAACTGACCGAGAAATTTACGAACAAATTACAGATGTAAGTAACTCACAAGATACCGTAATTTTTGGCGACTTTAATTTACCTGTGACCAAGTGGGGCGATACTCTTACTTCACACTCCGGACATGACTTGTATACGAACTTGCAAGAGAGTTCGCTTTATCAATTTGTTCGAACGCCGACCCGTGGTAATAACGTTCTTGACATTGTACTTGCAACAAAAGAAGAATTGATAGAGAATTTGAATGTTGGTGATGAATTCAGTAACAGCGACCATCGTACGATAACTTTCACTTTAAAGTTTACTAGTAACGAACCAAATAGTAGCATCGAAAAAGTCCCTAATTTTAAGAAAGCAAACTTCCATAAACTTAGAGCTATGTTTAAAGAAACTGACTGGAGCTTTTTAATTAACAATAACGACATAAATACATCTTGGAAGTTATTCGAAACCACTTACCTAAAAGCAGTGCAAGACTGCATACCATCGAAAATACGGCGTCCAGGCCATAATAATAAGTCCAAATGGTGGAATAAAGATATTTCAAACTGCCTGCTTGCTAAAAAATTTGCTAATGATAGATTAAAATCCTCACAAAATGACGAAGAACGAAGAAAGGGTGAAATTTGTAGAGTTACGACGCAAAGCCAAAAAGTTAATTAAGCAAAGTAAAAAGACTTTAGAGTTACATATTGCGAATCAAAGTAAAACAACCCCGAAAGAATTCTATAGTTATATCAGAAAGAAAAAAGTAGTTGCTTCAACTGTTGGACCGTTAGTCGATGAAAATGGAGAATATACCAAAGACGAAGTACAAATGAGTAATGCCCTCAATACCTTCTTTGCATCAGTTTTTACAACAGAAGACCTCAATGATATCCCTACACCATCGCCGATTCAGATTGATAATTCAGATGTTCTAAGCAATATCACCGTTACAGAGAGAGAAGTATTGAATTGTTTAGATAAACTCAAGGTAAATAAAACGCCAGGAGTTCTAAAGGAAGCTAAGGATGAGCTCTCCAAACCACTGACATTACTATTCAATAAATCCTTGCAGTCTGGAACTATGCCTGATCAGTGGAAGCTAGCCAACGTAACACCGATATTAAAAAAAGGCAGCAAATCCCTACCCAGTAACTATCGTTCAATTAGCTTAACCTCAGTTGTATGTAAAATGCTAGAAACCGTTATACGAGACAGACTCGTAAATCACTTAGAGGAAAATAACATACTTAACACCTTACGAGCGGCCTATGCGGTTTATTTATGTGTACCGCACAGCGGGGTGTTTTTAGCCAAAATAGGGCTGTTTACGTGATCATTTTCATGCCTAAATAAGACCCAGAACGTAAAACAAGTACCTATCCCTGAAAGGGCATAAACAGAGCTTTCGAATGACACCATAACGATCCTTGTATGATGGATAGTTTTCTTGCAATAACCGTGCAACGCGAGTGCAAAAAGCAGGTAATTCGGTACTTTCAGTACATAATTGAGTATGTAGCGAGTGAGAGAGGGAGGAGGGAGCTGAGATTTGTGTCAGTAGGTTCGCCGCGGTGGTCTGGAGCAGTCATACGCTCGCTAGTCTCCTGCCACCACTTGTCTCTCTCTCTCAGCCACATTACGTGCTGAAATTGCCACTCGAGTTATGTCGAGCGCCGCCACATAGTCCAGCTTTATTTAACTCGACTTATGTTGCTCGCCGCTAAATAAGGGTTAAAGATACTCAACACGGCTTTCGTAAAAAACGTTCCTGTTTAACAAACCTCTTGGACTTCTTCCATGATATTCTCAACCTCTACGATGAGAGTAAAGCTGTAGATATTATATACCTTGATTTTCAAAAGGCCTTTGACAAAGTTCCCCACAAACTTTACTGCTGAAACTAAAAGCGCATGGAATACAAGACGGTGTGTTGAAATGGATAGAAAATTGGCTCAGCAACAGAAAGCAAAGGGTAGTCATAAACGGTAAAGCATCTAAATGGACCAATGTAAGTAGCGGGGTACCCAAGGGATCGGTACTAGGACCAATTCTCTTTCTAATTTACATCAACGACATAGATGAGGGTCTCACCTGTACAATCTCAAAATTTGCTGACGATACAAAAATTGCAAATAGCGTACCCTCAAAACAACAAGTTGACGATATGCAACACAATCTAGATAAATTGTCATGTTGGGCCCAAATTTGGCAAATGAGTTTCAATGCGGATAAATGTAAAGTACTACATGTCGGATACCTAAATGAGAAAGCAAACTATTCGATGAATGGCACTCAGCTTAAGAATGTAAACAGAGAAACCGATCTGAGAGTAACAATATCGAGTAACCTAAAACCGAGTCAACAATGTTCAGAAGTTGTTAAGAAGGCAAACAAAATAATTGGCTTTATAGGCAGGTCATTTGAGCATAAATCCAAAGAAGTTATCCTAACCCTTTACAATTCCTTAGTCCGCCCTCTTCTGGAATACTGCGTTCAATCCTGGTGCCCTTGTTACCAAAAAGATATAAACAAGCTAGAACGAGTTCAACGTAGAGTTACCAAAATGATACCTAGCCTAAAGAACAAACCATACGAAGAGCGTCTTAGAGAATTAAATCTATTTCCTTTAACCCAGCGCAGATTAAGAGGTGACTTAATTCAAGTGTTCAAAATCATCAAAGGCATCGACAATATGAACTGTAGTAAGTACTTCACTATCGGCCAATCTAATTACACGCGGGGAAACGGTTGCAAAATTATTGGTAAATCTTTTAACTCGCACGAATCTAAGAATTTCTTCTTCAATCGAGTTGTCAACTTGTGGAATGGGCTTCCCCGAAACGTTATAGACTGCATCACCGTTGATTCATTTAAACTCCGCCTAGACAAATATCTCTCATCAAACCCACGACTGACTGCGTTTGTAAATGAATAACTTTATTTTATCCCCCCCTCAGTTACTAACCCATCTGTCCTCTACTAACTTCCTAATCCTGCCACGGACATTAGTTCCAGGGCAGTAATTCCCTTTCCAATGTTCCCTTACCCACTCTAAATCACTGTTTGGACACTTGATCCTCAGTGTTTTGGAGGACAAGCAACCTAGAAGGGTCACTAGATATGTTGTTGCTTGATTTCCTTTGTACTCCTTTGTACTTAGAATATGGCTGCCATTTGAATCCAGTCGGAGGAGCACGCCTAGGCAGACTCCAACATGATGCAGTCTGCGCTTTCAGATAAAAAAACGTCAACCGAGCAGGGGCAGTAGCAGTGACGTAAACTACCCCATATCTAAACGTCAACCGAGCAGGGGCAGTAGCAGTGACGTAAACTACCCCATATCTAAACGTCAACCGAGCAGGGGCAGTAGCAGTGACGTAAACTACCCCATATCTAAACGTCAACCGAGCAGGGGCAGTAGCAGTGACGTAAACTACCCCATATCTAAACGTCAACCGAGCAGGGGCAGTAGCAGTGACGTAAACTACCCCATATCTAAACGTCAACCGAGCAGGGGCAGTAGCAGTGACGTAAACTACCCCATATCTAAACGTCAACCGAGCAGGGGCAGTAGCAGTGACGTAAACTACCCCATATCTAAACGTCAACCGAGCAGGGGCAGTAGCAGTGACGTAAACTACCCCATATCTAAACGTCAACCGAGCAGGGGCAGTAGCAGTGACGTAAACTACCCCATATCTAAACTTCAACCGAGCAGGGGCAGTAGCAGTGACGTAAACTACCCCATATCTAAAGAACAACCTCTCCAAAATAATATCACGGTCTGCTACGTTAATGCACGTAGCTTGCGAAAGAAATTTGAAGACCTGGAAGTACTTGCATGTGTGAAGGACTGTGATATAATCGATGTTTCAGAATTTTGGATCAACACGGAGAAGCGAACCTTTTTGGCGGAATACTCATTACCAGGTTATACTCCCTTCAGTCGCGAAAGGTCCCAAAGAATGGGAGGTGGGGTTCTGTTATATGTTAAAAGTAATCTTCACCCAATTGAGGTAACCAAACTTGCCATAAATAATATTAATGCTAGTGTTGTACTTAAATTTCTAAGTTCAAGCACACTAATAAGGTGGGGGAATAATTAGACAGTTGTTAGAGTTTTGTATATTTATTTAACAGCCCAACTCTTAAGCTAACATGGGTCCAGTAACCCACTTCCTGTTCGGGCCGAAATGAGTTCAATACACGAATTGAATAGTTCGTTGACCCACACCAGATAGTACATTGGAACTCGAGAGCTCCCGTTACCATCTACTTGGATTCCCGTTATTCAGGTAATGACTCACTTCGACTTCGATCCATTGCAGGTTACCAGACTCAACTAATAATTTTACAACGCCCTCGGATGTCTAACTAAGAGACCAGGGCTTCTCTGACCAAAGACTCTTATTCGTAAATCTAAATCACAAATGCTATATAGTAAATAATATAACCTTTACCGAGCCCCTGGATGTCTATCTATAAGACCGGGGCGTTACGAACATAAATCCTCCTAATACAATACAACACATGGATACAACACTGGCCCGTAGACCACTTAATTCCCCACAAATAATATAATCTTTATCTCACCACCCCTTTACAGCATCGAACGCGTAGTCCGTTACACCTGAACATAAATTATCTTAATATAACGCAATATCTCAACCCTAATACAATACAACACCTGAATACAACACTGGCCCGTAGACCACTTAATTCCCCACAAATGATATAATCTTTATCTCACGATATTGAACTCTTTATCCGTTACACTTATTCCCGGATACGTACATAATATCTTCACGCTTATTCTCTATCGCCGCTCAACCGACGGACTAACCATTAATAAGATTATTAATTCTATTTCCTACAACATAAGATATAGTATAATTCTTGGACTAGCGTCCTTCCTATATATATTTCCCTAATACTCGGACTAGTGTCCTTCACATATATATATATATATCTATATCCCTAAGCTGAAGCTCATCTATCCGCAACTATCTATTATTCCCACTGAACCTTATAGTTGCTTTCAAATCTCAATCCCTCTGACTTTAATTAATTCTCGTCCTATAAGATCCTATCTATTTGGTAGCTAATGGCATGGAGCCTTCTCTATCAATAAACACTAATACTCTATGAACAGTCTGAACACATCATCCCGTTATTTTGTTTCGTAAGTCAAGTATATTTATCTTTAGTCTGTTCTAATAAGAACACATTAATTATTTAGGGGTAACCACTGGGTCAGTTAACATGATCTCTCTCTTTCTCTTTATCTCTTGGAAACGGTCACTCTCGGCTACTACCTGTCGCCCCTATTGAATTGTCTGGCTACAAGTGTGTAAACCAGCAATGTGGCGCCAGGCGGAGGGATACTGGTGGTGTAATCTCTACGTAGGTAAGAGTGAGGCCAGGCCCGAGGGAGTATCACGGGAACTGTTGAGGTGGGCTGGAAGGCTGTAGTAGGGTAAGCCAAGTTTCCTGAGGTGCCCTGGGAAGAGAGAGAGGCTGGGCTGTGGCAAGCTGCCTCAGTGGTGCCGGGTGCCTGAATGACAACGCATACTGCAATGTAGATTGATATTCATACACCTGTTCTCTTTCAGAATTGTAGTAATAGAGTTAGCTTAGATTACAAATCAACTTCATTTTCTCCCTGTCCTATCCGAAATTCCGTGTACATTTTTCCATACTACATGGTATTTTTCCAACTGTTTCCAAGCCAGAATTAGCTGGAGGGAGTGGTGGGTGAGAAGTAGCCTTATTCTTTATTATCCTTTTCTCTACTTCTTAGTCAATAGATTAGTAGTTGCAGATATTCAAACTGCCCCGTAAGGACCAAGAGGTCTGTTGCAGTTTGTTCTCCTTTGTATTCTTCTGTACTTCCTTATCCTCCTCCTTTCCTTCTCTCTCTTCCTCCTCCTCCTCCTTCTTCAATACCTCCTTATCCTCCGCCTTCTTCTGTACCTCCTTATCCTCCTCCTCACCTTCTGCTGTACCTCCTTATCCTCCTCCTCACCTTCTCTCTCTTCCTCCTCCTTCTCCTGCTTCTATACCTCCTTATCCTCCTCCTTCTTCTGTACCTCCTTATCCTCCTCCTCACCTTCTGCTGTACCTCCTTATCCTCCTCCTCACCTTCTGCTGTACCTCCTTATCCTCCTCCTCACCTTCTCTCTCTTCCTCCTCCTTCTCCTGCTTCTATACCTCCTTATCCTCCTCCTTCTTCTGTACCTCCTTATCCTCCTCCTCTCCTTCTCTCTCTTCCTCCTCCTCCTCCTGCTTCTATACCTCCTTATCCTCCTCCTCACCTTCTGCTGTACCTCCTTATCCTCCTCCTCACCTTCTCTCTCTTCCTCCTCCTGCTTCTATACCTCCTTATCCTCCTCCTTCTTCTGTACCTCCTTATCCTCCTCCTTCTTCTGTACCTCCTTATCCTCCTCCTTCTTCTGTACCTCCTTATCCTCCTCCTCACCTTCTCTCTTTCTTCCTCTTCCTTCTCCTCCTTTTTCCTTACAACCTCCTTAAGGAACAATAGCCCGGCGATCAGGCTTCCTTCATTCTAGACCCTCACAATACACACCTGATTTTTCTGTCCCAATAATATCGTCTCGTGGCAAAATACAAGATACAAAGGAAGTACATTCCTTGGTATCTTGTATTTTGCATCTATGTATAATGTGTGTTTTTAGTTTGTATCTTTGTACAGTCGGATGCCATAGTCATTATATAAACTAATTTCTAGATTGTTTTTTGTTTTGCTAGACGCCGTAATTCCCGCGAAGAGGTGGCCATGAACATTAGGCGTTTATCACGAATTGCTAGGCCAAGTTGCCCGGGCTTGACATCTACCAATAACATTTTGACAGAGCGGGTTTGACCTCCCGACCCTTTGATCAGCAGCTGACGCTTTACTGAGTATGTCACGGCTCGTGACACAGTCACAAGATATACTTCCATTAGTAGATATATGTATAGTCCTCGAATATATGTATATATATATATATATATATATATATATATATATATATATATATATATATATATATATATATTATAGCATCCCAGTGTACCGTTTACAATGTTAAGGCCGGATCACCTCTTTTTGACCAAGTGGTTTGTGTGGTCTGTGTATACAGTATATGTAACTCTATGTAAATTAAATCCAACGTAAAATTTAAAAAGACGTCATAATATACTGAAAGAGTTAAAAAAATGGAACACAAAAAGTTAAGAATACAAAAAAGTGAGATAAATTATACTAAGAGAGGATCAAAAGTGAGCTAAATTATACTAAGAGGGGATCAAAAGTGAGATAAATTATACTAAGAGGGGATCAAAAGTGAGCTAAATTATACTAAGAGGGGATCAAAAGTGAGATAATTATACTAAGAGGGATCGAAAGTGAGATAAATTATACTAAGAGGGGATCAAAAGTGAGATAAATTATACTAAGAGGGGATCAAAAGTGAGATAAATTATACTAAGAGGGGATCAAAAGTGAGATAAATTATACTAAGAGGGGATCAAAAGTGAGATAAATTATACTAAGAGGGGATCGAAAGTGAGATAAATTATACTAAGAGGGGATCAAAAGTGAGATAAATTATACTAAGAGGGGATCAAAAGTGAGATAAATTATACTAAGAGGGGATCAAAAGTGAGATAAATTATACTAAGAGGGGATCAAAAGTGAGCTAAATTATACTAAGAGGGGATCAAAAGTGAGCTAAATTATACTAAGAGGGGATCAAAAGTGAGCTAAATTATACTAAGAGGGGATCAAAAGTGAGCTAAATTATACTAAGAGGGGATCAAAAGTGAGATAAATTATACTAAGAGGGGATCAAAAGTGAGATAAATTATACTAAGAGGATCAAAAGTGAGATAAATTATACTAAGAGGGGATCAAAAGTGAGATAAATTATACTAAGAGGGGATCAAAAGTGAGATAAATTATACTAAGAGGGGATCAAAAGTGAGATAAATTATACTAAGAGGGGATCAAAAGTGAGATAAATTATACTAAGAATCAAAGTGAGATAAATTATACTAAGAGTGAATCAAAAGTGAGATAAATTATACTAAGAGGGGATCAAAAGTGAGATAAATTATACTAAGAGGGGATCAAAAGGATTTTTGCCAGGAGAAAGAGTGGAGAAGAAAAACACCTAGAACGGTTAAATGGTGGGGCAAGAATCATATACTGGAAGAAAATGGTCATAACATGAAAGGAATGAGCAAAAGAAAGTTTGAAAACATGACAAAATGGTTTATGAAAATAGAGGTAGATGTAAATGAGAAATTATAAAGGGTGTGCCTATGTGTGTTAGTGTATGTGTGTTGGTGGGTGTGGATGTGTTACTATGTGTGTGTATTAGTGTATCCATATGTGTGTGTGTGAGTGAATATATCCTGTATGCTAGTGTATAAACAAAATGATACAGAAACATCAAAGAGAGAGAGAGAGAGAGAGAGAGATATGATAGGTGAACATTTAGAAAGGAGGAAGGGGAGGGGGAGGTAGAGAGGAGTCATTAGAGATCCTATCGTTAAAGAGACTGGCCAACCTCCGTCTTAAGAGAACAGTGGTTATTTTTTGCATGGCCTATTTATTTATATATGCATTTATTCTTTTAGTTTCCTCGCTAGACCTTCATCAAACTTAAAAAAAAACACTCCCTAGACCCCCCTTCAAGATAAATTTGTAAATTTGTCGATAGAAAAATCTTCATGGCAAGGCCAGAGTCTCTTCACATTACAGGCTCGCTTTCGCTCGCCAGGAAAAAATCGACACCTTAATGGCACGAAAGGTCTTAATATTAACAAAGAAAATAGGCGAAAGGTCTATAAATCGCCAAACTAATGAAACGAACGTCTTAAAATCTCAAATCTAATACGGCTAAACATGAGAGAGAAGAGGGTCAAGAAAAACGGCCCATCTCCCCTTATTGGTGCCACAGAAGTCTCTCTTTACACTGAGATACCTGTACATTCTTACCCAAAATACGACATCCGCAATGCAGGTAAAGTCACTGGTATTAATGCTCATACATACAGCTGTGAAACTGGCTGAAGCTGAATTTATATACATATATATATATATATATATATATATACATATATATACCCGGTATATATATATATATTATTTGCCAGCTATTTGCATTGCGGAGGTCCCATTAAACTGTTGGAAGCTTCAAACTGTATGGAAATTAATAACCATGACTGTACACTCAACGGCACTAATCCAGTCACAATGTATCCCTCCAACTGCAAAACCAAATGTAAATATTAGATAAACAAATTAATGATAGCTTTAAAACAAAATTAGACCATAATTGATGTCGTTGACTGTATATGGACATGTATTTTGATCTTTGGATCGAATTTCTACCTGACCAGAAGGAGAGCATAACCCCGTTATGTTCTATTTTCTCGCTTAAGGGGGTCCACCGCGTTTTTTTCTCTCTCCCTCTCTCTCTGGGTTATATGCATTCGTTCAGCCTACTGTTTTAAGACGTTTATCCTCATCCAGGTGTCATTTGTTTTTCCTGGCGAGCGGGAGGGAGCCAGCATTTTTTATGTAACGTTTCTTTAACATCAAGCTAAATTTGTACATTTTTCGATTGAGAAATGTCGCTGGCGAAGCCGTATTTCTCCATACAATGCTGGCTCGCTATCACTCGCCAGGAAGAAATCAACACCTGAATGGGGATAAACGTATTAAAACAGTAGGCTGAATAGGGCCGAATGGATACAAGCCAGAGAAAGAGAGAAAAGAAGAGAAAATAGCAGGTGACCCCCCTTAAGCATTAGGCTAATCATAGTGCAGTTGGGTACAGTACATGATTAGAATAGTATCCAGTGTTCGATAAATGGATATCAATCGTGGCCATGTGCTGTATTTATAACTGTCTTGATGGTGTAATGGTTAGAGCGTGTAAGTTCTGTATGTGATGTCCTGGGTTCGAATCCGGGGATAATCACATGCTTTCATTTGTTTCATTTAGGGTGTTATTGGTGTTAACCCGGGAACTGCGGGAAGACTCTTAAGAGTTCCCCCGGCGGACTGCGGGAAGACTCTTAAGAGCAAGGCTTTTGAAGCCGTACCAAAACCGCGGGCTTATAGGCAGGCGGCTAAAAATTGGTGTGGGTATAGTACTACATGTCAACTCTCGACACCACCCCGCCACACGCTCACCCCGCACTCGTGCAAGCACCACCGCGCCAGTAACCAAGCACTAGTCATGGAGCCCACACGTCCCTCACGCTCGCTCCCTGATGACACAACCAGCCCTCCTTCTGGTGGCGTCAGCCGCCATGGAAGGCACAGGGTGGCTACCAGAAACCCTAGCTACCAGTACGACACGCCCTACAGCTCGGAGGACGAAGCACCAGCACCAAAAGCACGTAAAACACGTGCAAGCAGGGCAATGGCACAGAGGTCATTGGTCTTTCGGGACACTGCCACCACGACCCAGGCCACTGCAACAACCACTACCACCACCACTGCCACCCCTGCCACCAGTACCAGCGCGCAGGAGGCCGCCCTAGGGCTGCAGAACCTGCGGGGGCAGGCAAAATCAAAGGCACGGGCGTAGGGAAGAAAACCTGTACGCCTACCACAGTGACCCTGCCACCACCACCACCAGCCCCTGGCCCGGCTGCCCCTGCTGCCCCTGCCGCCCCTGCCCAAGGAAAAGGGAAGGGGAAGGGGAAGGGGAAAGGGAGAGGGAAAGCGACTGCTGGCCCTGCTGGCCCTACTGTCCCTGCCGGCCCTGCTGTCCCTGCTGCCCCTGCTGCCCCTGCCGCCCGTGCTGCACCTGCCCAAGGAACAGGGAAAGGGAAAGGGGCGACAGGCACCACCATCATCTTGCCTGCCACCAAGCACCACTGCCGGCCCTTCTGCCCCTGCCCATAAGACGCCCCTACGTGCTAGAGTGAGCAGAAAACATCTGACACCATCCAAGTATGCCGCCCTGCTGTTTGGTGGTGATTCGCAGGGCATTGGAAGCTGTGCGGGTTTCGACGACGACGCCCTAGCACGGGACCAAGGGTGGGGGGATTTGGGAGTGGACAGTGGAAGTGAGTCAGACGTCGGTGATGAGAATGAAGAAGGGCGTCTGTCTAGTGAAGAGGAGGGTGATGATGATGCTGTGTTGTATCGCGAACATGACAGCGATATTTTAGACGCAGAAGCAGATGGAGACGACATCCCGATCCCTGGCATGCCTTCGTTTGAGTGGTCTGGCGGGGTCAATTTTGTGCCTGACGTGCCCCAGTTCAATCCTGGGACGTCAGGTACAACTGATGACTGGCCCTGTGACGATTACGCAAACGAAAGCGACTTCTTCCTCGCTTTTTTCGATTTGGAGGTAATGACTTACATCGTTGCCCAAACAAACGCCTACTACAGGTGGGTGTTTGGCAAATTGAACGTCATTTCTCCAAAAGCGAGAATACGAGGGTGGGTGGATACGACTGTGGAAGAATTCATGACGTTTTTTGCCTTGTTGTTCCTCATGCCTCTTTGCAAGAAGCATGTGTTGCAACACTACTGTAAGCACGACCCTCTCATCGCCACCCCAACTTTCAATAAGTTCATGACTCGTGACAGATTTTTGTTGCTGCTAAGATTTATGCACTTTGCAGACAACGAAAATCCTAACAGGATTGACAGGATATGGAAAGTTCGGGATATGTTCACCATGTTGTTGGAGAGGTATAGGAAATACTTTTACCCCTTCCTCAATTTGGTGATTGATGAGTCGCTCGTGCTCTTCACAGGACGTCTTGTTTTCAAGCAGTATATCCCCTTGAAAAGGCATAGGTTCGGAATCAAGCTCTTCGTGTTGTGCGACTGTGAAACTGGAATGGTGCTTGACATGATCGTGTATACAGGAACTGACATTGACGTACCGAAAGCCGCTCCCGGTGACCACATGGGCATGTCAGGTGCCATCGTCAGGAAAATGTTGGCACCTTACCTGGGCAAAGGCCACATCATCTACACTGACAACTGGTATACTTCTCCTGCTCTCTGCCAGTTTCTTCATGACAACCAAACGGGGTCATGTGGCACTGTCAGAAAGACAAGAAAGTTTATGCCTAAGTTCACAGGTGATGTCATTCCTCTGTCAGATGCCTCCTCCAGTGACACACCTTCTGAAGACGAACTGGCCCAGGAACACCGTGAGAGGCATGTCCGAAGAAGGCGACGAAAGGGGCAGAAGTACAAGCAACTTGAAAAGTCCGGGAAAGTGGTAGCCCTGAAGTGGAAGGACAAAAGAGACGTCCACCTGCTTTCCACAGTCCACACAGGTGCCCAGATGGACTCTGGTAAAACCACTACCGAACCAGGAAGACCATCTATAAGCCCGACATGGTAGTGGACTACACAAAGAACATGCGCCTGGTGGACAAGTCTGACTGTCAACTGTCAGGCGTTGAGTGTCTGAGGAAGACTGTGAAGTGGTATCACAAGCTCTTCCTCCACCTAGTTGACATCACGATGCTCAACGCCTACAACTTGTAGTTGGTGAAGAGAGAGATGGCCCCACACCAGAAGCTAAAATTCCGGGAGTTTGTTTACAACGTTTCATATCAACTCCTGGAGAAGTATGGCACCACCACTCACAGACGTACGGCATGGCGTGGGGATCACGTCCCTGACCGCATCCAGCTGGGGGTTGAATGACACTACCCAACCAACACCGAGCTGATTGGCACTCGTCACAGGCAGGTGCAGTGCCACGTCTGCAGCTCCAGTGTCAGGAAATCCCATGTAACAAAAAGAGTCACCTCAATGTGCGCCGAGTGCAAAGTTGCACTCTGCTTGGGTGACTGCTTCAGGGACTACCACATGTATAAAAACTACTGAGTGCCGCCCCCTCCCCTGCCCTGCCCTGCCCTGCCCTGGACTCGCCCCCTGCCCTGCCCTGGACTCGTGCCCTACCTTACCTGACCTGACCTAATTGATCACGCTACCTCATAATGTTACATATATATTATATAATGTATAAGTTCCAAAGATGTCCCTGTGATATAGCTTTTTACATTATATAATTGTATCTTTCATTATTTAGTTTATAAGTTTCAAAGATTTCCATGTAATATGCCTTCTTTTTTAGTATATCAATATACATGTTTGTTAGCCAAAGTAATGTGTATATATTTTCTTACCTCAAATGAATTGTACCAAAATAAATGTTTCAATAAATCCTGTCAAACCTACTAAGATAATAAAATAAAACTATAAAAAACAAAAAGAACAAGGTCATGTCATTGTATTCTTACAATATGATATATTCTATGAATATTTCATATTGTTTGAATACAATGGCATGATCTTGTAAAAAAAAAAAATTATCAAAATTTATCTAAACAGTAAAAAACCTTCCCCATAACCTTCCCCTCTTGGATTCGATCCAACTACCCTACCACACTTTGAGTTTTCCAGTCCGCGACCTTACCAACGATGCCTCAGGAGCTCATACCAAATATCACTCAAAACTTCGTGTCTACAATCGAAATGACAATATACAAAAAAAAAAAAAATTATCCCACCAATTTACGTTTGTAAATTGATGGGATTATCAATTATATCAGGCAAAGGTTTATAAAAGTTTGTCTCTGTCAAAAATTAGTAATTATAAAACTTTATTCTGTCAAAAATTGCCCAAACACTCAGCAAAATTGTCCCTCTCAGTGTGACTCCAGTTATTACCACACGGTCAAGCGGTCAGTGTACAAAGGAGTACAAAGGAAATCAAGCAACAACAGATCTAGTGACTCTTCTAGGTTGCTTGTCCTCCAAAACACTGAGGATCAAGTGTCCAAACAGTGGTTTAGGGGGGGTAAGGGAACATTGGAAAGGGAACTACTGCCCTAGAACTAATGTCCGTGGCAGGATTAGGAAGTTAGTAGAGGACAGATGGGTTAGTAACTGAGAGGGGGATAAAATAAAGTTATTAATTTACAAACGCAGTCAGTCGCGGGTTTGATGCGAGATATTTGTCTAGGCGGAGTTTAACTGAATCAACGGTGATGCAGTCTATAACGTTTCGGGGAAGCCCATTCCACAAGTTGACAACTCGATTGAAGAAGAAATTCTTAGATTCGTGCGAGTTAAAAGATTTACCAATAATTTTTCAACCGTTTCCCCGTGTGTAATTAGATTGGTCGATAGTGAAGTAGTTACTACAGTTCATATTGTCGATGCCTTTGATGATTTTGAACACTTGAATTAAGTCACCTCTTAATCTGCGCTGGGTTAAAGGAAATAAATTTAATTCTCTAAGACGCTCTACATATGGTTTGTTCTTTAGGCTGGGTATCATTTTCGTAACTCTACGTTGAACTCGTTCTAGCTTGTTTATATCTTTTTGGTAATAAGGGCACCAGGATTGAACGCAGTATTCCAGAAGAGGGCGGACTAAGGAATTGTATAGGGTTAGGATAACTTCTTTGGATTTATGCTCAAATAACCTGCCTATAAAGCCAATTATTTTGTTTGCCTTCTTAACAACTTCTGAACATTGTTGACTCGGTTTTAGGTTACTCGATATTGTTACTCCCAGATCGGTTTCTCTGCTTACATTCTTAAGCTGAGTGCCATTCATCGAATAGTTTGCTTTCTCATTTAGGTATCCGATATGTAGTACTTTGAATTTATCCGCATTGAAACTCATTTGCCAAATTTGGGCCCAGCATGACAATTTATCTAGATTGTGTTGCATATCGTCAACTTGTTCTTTTGAGAGTACGCTATTTGCAATTTTTGTATCGTCAGCAAATTTTGAGATTGTACAGGTGAGACCCTCATCTATGTCGTTGATGTAAATTAGAATGAGAATTGGTCCTAGTACCGATCCCTGGGGTACCCCGCTACTTACATTGGTCCATTTAGATGCCTTACCGTTTATGACTACTCTTTGCTTTCTGTTGCTGAGCCAATTTTCTATCCATTTCAACACACCGTCTTGTATTCCATGCGCTTTTAGTTTTAGCAGTAAACGTTTGTGGGGAACTTTGTCAAAGGCCTTTTGAAAATCAAGGTATATAATATCTACAGCTTTACTCTCATCGTAGAGGTTGAGGATATCGTGGAAGAAGTCTAAGAGGTTTGTTAAACAGGAACGTTTTTTACGAAAGCCGTGTTGAGTATCTTTAAGTATGTTATTTTCCTCTAAGTGATTTATGAGTCTGTCTCGTATGACCGTTTCTAGCATTTTACATACAACTGAGGTTAAGCTAATTGGACGATAGTTACTGGGTAGGGATTTGCTGCCTTTTTTGAATATCGGTGTTACATTGGCTAGCTTCCATTGATCAGGCATAGTTCCAGACTGCAAGGATTTATTGAATAGTAATGTCAGTGGTTTGGAGAGCTCATCCTTAGCTTCCTTTAGAACTCTAGGCGAGATTGTATCAGGTCCAGGCGTTTTATTTACCTTGAGTTTATCTAAACAATTCAATACTTCTCTCTCTGTAACGGTGATATTGCTTAGAACATCTGAATTATCAATCTGAATCGGCGATGGTGTAGGATATCACTGAGGTCTTCTGTTGTAAAAACTGATGCAAAGAAGGTATTGAGGGCATTACTCATTTGTACTTCGTCTTTGGTGTATTCTCCATTTTCATAGACTAACGGTCCAACAGTTGAAGTAACTACTTTTTTCTTTCTGATATAACTATAGAATTCTTTCGGGTTTGTTTTACTTTGATTCGCAATATGTAACTCTAAGGTCTTTTTACTTTGCTTAATTAACTTTTTGGCTTTGCGTCGTAGCTCTACAAATTTCACCCGTTCTTCGTCATTTTGTGAGGATTTTAATCTATCATTAGTGGGTGACCCTTGCGGCTCCCTCCAGCCACAGCAGCTTTGTCTGGGAACAAAATTTGTATAAATACAATAATGCATAAAATACTTTTCACAAATACATTTGTATTGTATAATATTGTAAATAATAATGAATAATAACTGTGTGGGTGTCGAAAATTGCTCAATCAGCTTTCTTATATCTCGCCTACGCCCTTACGCGCGTATATTGGATTATACAGTCATGACTGTCATACAAATACTTGCAGTAGGTCTCCAATATACATTTTGATTGCATATTACTTGGAAATAAATAAATATAAGTTTCTCTGGTGGCAATCTACCCTTTCGCAAGTGTAAGGCGACACCAGTCTATATTTAGCTCTCTATCAAAAAAGGTTAACTGCCGATGTTTACTGACCACCCTCGTTCCTGGTCTATAATATAGTACTTTATTTACAGTCAATGGCCTACATATTTCTGTGGTACTTCACATGTGTCTAAAATGCAATGTCTGCTTGCATAAAAATTTAATTCTGAAGTCCATTTATACGTACAACATACGCATGTCTCACTTTCTCTCTCTCTCTCCATTCCTGACTCATGTTATTGTAGACCTCTTGGTGGCAACGAACCCCAGACACCTGCTAGACATAAGGTTCAAAATCCCAAGACATCCATACGCCTCGGGCGCCTCCACAATTATTACACAGCTGCATATGTTTCCTGGTAGATCTCCCTGCCTTCACTCCCTCCACGACTCACTCCCTGCCTCCCTCCCACCCACCCACCCTTTTAGGCTTCCTTCTGCTAGAAACTCATTGATAATGTGCGTAAATATCGCATGAATTGGTCTATATGCGGTATATATATTGTTGTATGGCACGTCTACATACGTACAAGTCTGTATTATAGCATGACAGTGCTCTAAGTACGAGATATACGTGATATTTATGGCGCAAAACACCCTCTCCCACTTTCATTCCCAGCACAACTCAATCACATCTTGGTTCACGCATAGAAACTCATTGATAATGTGCGTAAATATCGCATGAATTGGTCTATATGCGGTATATATATTGTTATATGGCACGTCTACATACGTACAAGTCTGTATTATAGCATGACAGTGCTCTAAGTACGAGATATACGTAATATTATAGCGCAAACCACACTCTCATCTCATAAATTGCCGCCAAACCTCCAACCCATCTTCATTCCCGCCTAAATATTCATTGATAATTCCCTTATATATTGCAATTTTTGGTCACTATGAGGCATATTCATTGTTATATGGGTGGCCTACACATGTATACATACTCTACATAGCCTAAAAGGGATAAAAAAAGGAGATATATGTTATATTACACGGTAACCCACCCCCTCCTCCCTCAGGTTCTATCCCCTGGGCGCGTGAAAATTCGGCCGGGAAATCTCGCCGCTCGATGACAATCTAGCCGCGCGGTGCCATTCGCTCCACATTTTTCAACTACGGACCGTTCCCCCACACCCCCCAGACATTTTTTGGGGGGTCAAATATATATGGGCCGATGCACGCAAACATTCCCTACACGCTGATGTACTTTTTATCGAAATTGGCAATGGGTCCCAAAATCATCATACATGCGCACAGTATGTAGCTGTAAAAAAAAAAACTGTGCGCCGCGGAGAGGTTAAGCAACTTGTTAATGGGTGATGGGCGTATTTATTTGCTCATTTATGTTTGTTTACATTATTGTATTAGTATCCGCTCAAGACCTCCATCAATCTTAAGAAAAGACCCGTCCAAGGCCCTCCTTCAAGATAAATTTGTACATATTTCGATAGAAAAAATTCCCGGCCGAAGGCCTTTTTCTCTTGAATTACAGGCTTGCTATCGCTGGCCAGGAACAAATCGACACATAAATGACAAGAAAAGTCTTAATATTGACAAAGAAATGTGGCGAAAAGTCATAAACTCGCCAAACTAATGGGCCGTACGTCTTAAAATACATAAACCATTGGGACTAAACACGAGGGGGAAGGGGAGCAACAAAAACCTGGCCATCCCCCCTTAAGGGATCTCACGGCTGCAGGAGGAGGGGGCCTCAAGGAAGCTATATCAGTTGACTTTTTCCCTGGGGTTCATCTTCAGTTCAAGGGAGTCGAGGAGGAGCTCAAATGTTCTGAAGGAGGGGTCGTATTCTTAACCTTTTTGCATTCCTCTCTCTCTCTCTCTCTCTCTCTCTCTCTCTCTCCATGTATGTATCTACCTATCTAGGTATATGCATGATTTATGTTTTTCAAAAATTAGCCTTTACATATTTGATCAATTTTGGGTGACTTTTGTTTTCATTAACTAAGCTTTGCATATTATATCAAATTTGTATTTCAGTCACTTCAAAAGCTAACCCTATATAATCTATACGCTAAGCTTTAATTTGGAGCTTAGCGACTTGTTCCTAACTTTACCACTTAATGCTCTCTCCTCTCTCTCCCTTTCTTTTTCTTCCTCTTCTTATTCTTTTCTTCGTTTTCTTCTTCTTCTTCTTCGTCTTTGTTATACTTTGCTTCCACATTCCGTTATTTACAAACTTGCTATTTTTACTAGAATTAAATCTTGACCAACTCGCTAGGTTCAAGTTTGTAAGGTCTGTGTGGCCAGTATATATTATGTAAAGCTCTCTCTCTCCCTCTCTCTCTCTCTCTCTCATATTCGTTCGCTAAGTATTTCTCGTTTGTGCCTATCATTCTTTCGCCACTCCTCCATTTCCCTTGCCACGGATCGTATGTGTGTGTGTTTACTTCGCTACATCTTCATTGTTTAAGGCGAGATCGGTCGTATTTATGGTCCCCCTTTTCCCTCATATTTAGCCCCATTAGTTTCAGTTTTTAGATGTTTGCCCCATTAGTTTGTCGATTTTATGACCTTTCGACCCATTTCCATGTCAATATTAAGACCTTTCGTGCTATTTCGATATCGATTTTTTTCCTGAGGAACGAAAGTGAGCTTGCAATTTTGGAAGACATTTTTCTACTGAACAATGTACAAATTAATCTAGCAGGGGGATTTAATGGACGTGTTTTTAAGTTTGATGGAGGTCTAGGATGGAAACTAGAAAAATAATTAATAAATGAACAAATGGACCAAAAAGTGAACCATTTCCCCTTATGTTAAAGCTACCTCTTCCTCTTTCTTCCATCCTATCTTCACTTTAACCCCATCTGTAACGGCGACGGCTTTTTGTTAGAGATATTCTAGCTATATTTAGACGATTGTATGCAGCTTAAGAAGGATCTGTGTGTAGTAATAAGGGTAAATTGAGATAGTTCGATGCCTGTTAATTGCTGAACTAAATATAATCGTCTATTAGTGGCCAGTAGATCACGAAAATAAGGATGGCATTGGTACTGAACGGGTTAACCCTTTCAGACTCATATGACGCAGAGGTTGCCAGATTAGCAATAATAAATAGAGTTCTCTCACTCTTATAATTACCTCTCCAAAATTAGTTTTCTGCCCACAGCTAACTCAAAGACAACTGCAGAGGTTGAAGTAACTAAATTAAAGGTTTCTAAATACTCCTGATGGTAACAAAGGCTTTAAAGTATCCCTAATAAGCTCAAAATCGCGTCATATGTCGGAGACGGTTAAGGGGGGGTGACCTGTTTTTGTCTTTCCTTTTCTTTTATCATCTGGGTTGAATCCATTCGGCCCCATTTAGCCTACTGTTTTAAGATGTTTATCCCCATCCAGTGTCGATTTCTTCCTGGCGAGCGATAGCGAGCCAGCAATGTATGGAGAAATCCGGCTTCGCCGGAGATATTTTTCTATTGAAAAATGTACAAATTTAGCCTGCTGTCAAAAACATTTTAAATATTATGCTGGCTCGCAACCACTCGCCAGGAAAAAATCTACACCTGGATGAGGATAACTGCCTTAAAACAGTAGGGTGAATTAGACTGAATGGATACAACCCAGAGAGAGAAAGCAAAAACGAGGTGGGGGGCCTCCTTAAGCACTAATTTTTCCCATGTAAACAAATTTGTGTTGTTGAAACTCAATCTTTGGAGTAATGTTATATTTGTTTTCATAATATTTCACTGTTCTCCATCCATTCACTTTCCTTCCAATTTACCGTCATTTTAACCCCTTGAGGATTACGTATCTTGGCAATATACAGTATGTTGGTTATCATGGACCGATTTGATGCAGTTTAGGAAGCACTTCCAGGAATATAAGGGGTGAAAACCAGCTTAATTATGGTGGTCCAGACTCCCACAGATCGTTCCTAAGGTGAATACAATCGTCTAATGATAGCCAACATATACTGCTAAAACGATTGATAGTCCTCAAAGGGTAAACATATTATACACTTATAACTTCCTTATCTTCACTTTTATAAATTATTTTAAGGGAGGATTTTTTTTTTTTTTTTTTTTAAGAGACAATGAACGGAGGAAGGAAAAACACAGATAAAAAAAAAAGGTCCATGTGCCTAAAGGCATCCTCCATTCATAAAATGTTTGTAACAACTGGATTTAAACATTTGTAGATTGTAAGTTTGTGGAAAGCAATTCGAGGGAAGTGAATTCCAAAGAGTAGTAGCTCTGGGATAAATGAATTCTGATAAGCAGAAGTCCTGCATTGTGGAGGAGAAATTGTAAATTCATGGGCGCTCTCAGCTGCCCTAGTTCTACGGGGAAAGATGTGGAGAGGCGGCACAATTGAAGCAAGTTCCTCGGAACAATTGCTGTGAAAATATCTGTAGATGGTTCATACTTCGGTCGATTGTTTTTATTTATTAATTATTTGTCTAGTTTCCTCCCTAGACCTCCATCAAACCTCCATTAGACCCCTACGAGATTAATGTGCTATTTAGATATCGATTTTTTTTTCCTGAGGAACGAAAGTGAGCTTGCAATTTTGGAAGACATTTTTCTACTGAACAATGTACAAATTAATCTAGCAGGGGGATTTAATGGACGTGTTTTTAAGTTTGATGGAGGTCTAGGATGGAAACTAGAAGAATAATTAATAAATTAACAAATGGACCAAAAAGTGAACCAAAAGTGTACATTTTTCGGTAGAAAAATGTCATGGCCAAAGGCCGGTTCTTCCACAATTACAGGCTCGCTATCGCTCGCCAGGAAAAAAATCGGCACATATTGGGCACGCAAGGTCTTAATATTGACAAAGAAATGGGCGAAAGTTCTTTAAAATCGACAAACAATGGGGCAAACGTCTTAAAATATCAAAAATAATGGGGATAAGCATGAGTAAGAAAGGGTACCAGAAAAATAGGCCATCTCCTCTTAAGAAATATTATTATTGTTGTTGTTGTTGTTTATTGTTGTTTTCATAATATATCTTTTACGTCAACCCTCTCAGTAGGCGAGGACGCATTTCTTCCTTACTTTCTGGCTATCGCTAGTGGGTTTTATTCAGCTTAGGAAGGGAGTAATTAAGGAAGTCCGAAGGTTAAGGGGAGATCTCCACTTGAGGGACTTTTTTCTTGACCCCTTTCTCCCTCATGTCTAGCCCCATTGCTTTTGAGATTTTAAGACGTTTGCCCCATTAGCTTGGTGATTTTTAAGAATTTCAGCCCCATTCTGTCCATTTTAAGACCTTTCGTGCCATTTAGGTGTCGATTTTATCCTGGCGAGCGACAGCGAGCCTGTAATTTAAGAGTAATCGGCCTTCGGCCGGGACATTTTTCTACTGAAAAATTTACAAATTTATCTTGAAAGGGGGTCAAGGAGGTGAAATTTTAAGATTGCTGGAGGAGTAGGAAACAAACTAGAAACCTCCCCTTAACTCAATCAGTGCCAGGGAGCTCCTTTTTTCATCATAGTTTGGCAAATATTAGATGATTTTATTCAGCTTAGGAAGGACCTTAGCATTAATAGGGCTTCAAACTATCTCAACCAACCCTTTTAACTACCGCAGATCCTTCCTAATCTGCATAATATCGTCTAAATGTAGCTAGAATAAAATGTAATTCACGTCGCTGGTACTGAAAGGGTTAACAGGGGTAAAGAGTACCCAGTACCCTGTTAATTCTGCGACGGACTTCCAAACCAGAATATAATCGTCTTATGGAAGCCAAAATAGTGTGGGAAAAGGCGTCCTGATACTGAAAGGGTTAAGCTAATTTTGCAGTGGAAAGATAAATTGCGCTGACCAAAAATAAAGGTATAAAAAGGGTCTCAAAATAGTATATTATAAACAATAGGTATATTGATAGTTATTTATCTGTATTATAATCAACAGGTATATTGATAGTTATTTACCTGTATTATAATCAACAGGTATATTGATAGTTATTTACCTGTATTATAATCAATAGGTATATTGATAGTTATTTACCTGTATTATAATCAATAGGTATATTGATAGTTATTTACCTGTATTATAATCAACAGGTATATTGATAGTTATTTACCTGTATTATAATCAATAGGTATATTGATAGTTATTTACCTGTATTATAAACAGGTATATTGATAGTTATTTACCTGTATTATAATCATAGTATATTGATAGTTATTTACCTGTATCATAATCAAGGTATTGATAGTTATTTACCTGTATTATAATCATAGGTATATTGATAGTTATTTACCGTATTATAATCAACAGGTATATGATAGTTATTTACCTGTATTATATCAATAGTATATTGATAGTTATTTACCTGTATTATAATCAATGTATATTGATAGTTATTTACCTGTATCATAATCAATAGGTATATTGATAGTTATTTACCTGTATTATAATCAATAGGTATATTGATAGTTATTTACCTGTATTATAATCAACAGTATATTGATAGTTTTTACCTGTATTATCAATAGGTATATTGATAGTTATTTACCTGTATTATAATCACAGGTATTGATAGTTATTTACCTGTATTATAATCAACAGTATATGATAGTTATTTACCTGTATTATAATCAATAGGTATATTGATAGTTATTTACCTGTATTATAATCAATAGGTATATTGATAGTTATTTACCTGTATTATAATCAACAGGTATATTGATAGTTATTTACCTGTATTATAATCATATATTGATAGTTATTTACCTGTATTAAACAATAGGTATATTGATAGTTATTTACCTGTATTATAATCAATAGGTATATTGATAGTTATTTACCTGTATCATAATCAATAGGTATATTGATAGTTATTTACTGTATATAATCAATATATTTGATAGTTATTACCTGTATTATAATCAACAGGTATATTGATAGTTTTACCTGTATTATAATCAATAGGTATATTGATAGTTATTTACCTGTATTATAATCAATAGGTATATTGATAGTTATTTACCTGTATTATAATCAATAGGTATATTGATAGTTATTTACCTTATTATAATCAATAGGTATATTGATAGTTATTTACCTGTATTATAATCACAGGTATATTGATAGTTATTACCTGTATTATAATCAATAGGTATATTGATAGTTATTACCTGTATTATAATCAACAGGTATATTGATAGTTATTACCTGTATCATAATCAATATATATTGATAGTTATTTACCTGTATTATAATCAGGTATATTGATAGTTATTTACCTGTATTATATCAACAGGTATATTGATAGTTATTTACCTGTATTATAATCATAGGTATATTGATAGTTATTTACCTGTATTATAAACAAGTATATTGATAGTTATTTACCTGTATTATAATCAACAGGTATATTGATAGTTATTTACCTGTATTATAATCAATAGGTATATTGATAGTTATTTACCTGTATTATAATCAACAGGTATATTGATAGTTTTACCTGTATTATAATCAATAGGTATATGATAGTTATTTACCTGTATATAATCAACAGGTATATTGATAGTTTTACCTGTATTATAATCAATAGGTATATTGATAGTTATTTACCTGTATTATAATCAATAGGTATATTGATAGTTATTTACCTGTATTATAAACAATAGGTATATTGATAGTTATTTACCTGTATAATATAATCAATAGGTATATTGATAGTTATTTACCTGTATTATAATCAATAGGTATATTGATAGTTATTTTAATCAATGTATATTGATAGTTATTACCTGTATTATAATCAATAGGTATATTGATAGTTATTTACCTGTATTATAAACAATAGGTATATTGATAGTTATTTACCTGTATTATAATCAATAGGTATATTGATAGTTATTTACCTGTATTATAATCAATAGGTATATTGATAGTTATTTACCTGTATTATAATCAATAGGTATATTGATAGTTATTTACCTGTATTATAATCAATAGGTATATTGATAGTTATTTACCTGTATCATAATCAATAGGTATATTGATAGTTATTTACCTGTATTATAATAGGTATATTGATAGTTATTTACCTGTATTATAATCAACAGGTATATTGATAGTTTATTTACCTGTATTATAATCAATAGGTATATTGATAGTTATTTACCTGTATTATAATCAACAGTATATTGATAGTTATTTACCTGTATTATAATCAACAGGTATATTGATAGTTATTTACCTGTATTATAATCAATAGGTATATTGATAGTTATTTACCTGTATTATAATCAATAGGTATATTGATAGTTATTTACCTGTATTATAATCAACAGGTATATTGATAGTTATTTACCTGTATTATAATCAACAGGTATATTGATAGTTATTTACCTGTATTATAATCAATAGGTATATTGATAGTTATTTACCTGTATTATAATCAATAGGTATATTGATAGTTATTTACCTGTATTATAATCAATAGGTATATTGATAGTTATTTACCTGTATCATAATCAATAGGTATATTGATAGTTATTTACCTGTATTATAATCAATAGGTATATTGATAGTTATTTACCTGTATTATAATCAACAGGTATATTGATAGTTATTTACCTGTATTATAATCAATAGGTATATTGATAGTTATTTACCTGTATTATAAACAATAGGTATATTGATAGTTATTTACCTGTATTATAATCAACAGGTATATTGATAGTTATTTACCTGTATTATAATCAACAGGTATATTGATAGTTATTTACCTGTATTATAATCAATAGGTATATTGATAGTTATTTACCTGTATTATAATCAACAGGTATATTGATAGTTATTTACCTGTATTATAATCAACAGGTATATTGATAGTTATTTACCTGTATTATAATCAACAGGTATATTGATAGTTATTTACCTGTATTTCTTTGTATAAAGGGGTATACTACTCCCTACATGGATTATGCTCTTCAATTTTGGTGACCTACCCCTACGAATCAATCAAATGGCACTGAGCTTGAAGACTTTACGATTTATGAAGACGATATCTTGCTCGCAATCAACAATTTGAAAGTTAATAAAACCCCAGGCCTTGATACAATATCCCCAAGGATCCTAAAAGAAGCAAAACACGAATTATTCAACCCACTCGCAAATCTGTTCAACAAATCATTGAATGTTGGGATAGTTCCAAACGAATGTAAACTAGCTAACGTGACGCCCATATACAAAAATGGAAATAAGTCCTCTCCCGGCAATTATCGACCAATTAGCTTAAGGGGAGGTTTTTAGTTTGGTCTCTAGATATCCATCAAGCTTAAGATTACACCCCCTTGAGCCCTATTCAAGATAAATTTGTAAATTTTTCGATAGAAAAATGTCCCGGCTGAAAGCCGGTTCCTCTTAAATTACAGGCTCGCTAACGCTCGCCAGGATAAAATCGACACCTAAATTGCACGAAAGGTCTTAAAAGTGACGGAAATGGGTCGAAAGTTCTTAAAATCGCCAAACTAATGGGGCGACTATCTTAAAATCTCAAAAGCAATGGGGCTAAACATGAGGGAGAAAGGGATCCAGAAAAAAATCGCTCAAGTCGATATCTCCCCTTAACTTCGGTAACTGGCAAATTAATGGAAACCATTATAAGGGACAAAATAGTAAAACATTTGGAAGAAAATAATTTAATAAAAGATTCTCAGCACGGTTTTAGAAATAAACGTTCATGCTTAACAAACTTACTCGATTTCTTCAATGTCGTTTACAAATCATATGATAAAGATAGAGCAGTTGATATAATATATCTCGATTTTCAGAAAGCTTTCGATACCGTACCCCACAAGAGACTAATTGACAAAATAAAAGCTCATGGCATAACAGGAAAAACTCTGAAATGGCTCGAAAATTGGCTCTCAGACCGTAGACAGCGAGTTGTAATAAATGGTGAAGAATCTGATTGGTGCAAAGTAAATAGTGGCGTTCCCCAGGGTTCGGTATTGGGTCCTATTCTTTTATAATTTACATAAACGACTTAGACGAAGGGATAGAATGCAAAATTTCGAAATTTGCTGACAATACAAAAATTACTAATAAAGTAACCTCAACAGTACATTGGCAAAAACTACAATGTGACCTAGACACTTTAGTTAACTGGGCAGATTAATGGCAAATGAAATTCAACATAGAAAAATGCAAAGTATTAGACATCGGTAGTAACAATGCTAAAAAAGATTACTCAATGAACCACATTCAACTATCAAATACAAATAATGAAAAGGTTTGGAGAGTTATAATATCAAGTGACCTGAAGCCGAGTAAACAGTGTACAGAGGTAATAAAAACTGCTAATAAATTGGTGGGTTTCATCGGCAGAACATTCAAATTCAAATCAGAAAAAATCATACTTACTCTATTCAACTCATTGGTGCGTCCCCATCTCGAATACTGTGTGCAATTCTGGTCACCGTACTACAGAAAGGACATAAATAAACTTGAAAAGGTGCAACGCAGAGTCACTAAAATGATACCTAGATTGCGTAATAAACCGTACGAAGAGCGCTTAAAAGAACTAAATTTGTTTAGCTTAACAAAGCGCAGAAAGAGAAGTGACCTAGTAGAGGTGTTCAAAATCTTCAAGGGATTCAGCAACCTAATTGTAAGCAAATTATTTACGATTAATCAAGCAAACACGAGAAACAATGGTTATAAGATTATAGGCAAGCGTGTTTATTCTCACGAGGCGAAGAATTTCTTCTTCAACTGTGTTGTGAATAATTGGAACAAACTACCCTCGAACATTGTAAACTGTAATACTGTTGAATCATTCAAGAACCATCTGGATAAACACTTGGCAAATAACCCCCATTTAACACAGTTTCTTTCAGAATAACGCGCAACGAAGTGTCAATGCATGCCGAAATGTATATTCATACATCTGTTCCCTTTCAGAATTGTAATAATAGAGTTAGCTTAGATTACATATCAACTTCTTTTTCTCCCTGTCCTATCCGAATTTCCGTGTCTGTTTTCAATACTACATGGTATTTTTCCTATCTGTTTCCATGCCATCATTAGCTGGAGGGAGTGGTGGGTGGAGAGCAGCCTTCTTCTTTGCTATCCTTTTATCTACCTCGTAGTCAATTGATTAGTAGTTTTAAATATCCAAACTGCCCCGTAAGGACCAGTAGGTCTGTTGCAGTTTGTTCTTCTTTGTATTCCTTTGTATTCCGTATTACAGAATGGGAATAGATTTCTTGGAGAAAACAAACAATGACAAAAATTATCCATAATATTAATAATCTTCCATATGACGAAAGGTTGACGAAATGCGGCTTACATTCGTTAGAGAGACACAGAGTTAGAGTGGATATGATAGAAGTGTTGAAGTGGGTTAGTGGGATTAGTAAATGGGACATGAAAGAGGTATTGAAGCTCAATGAGCTTCAGAAAAGCTATAGGCAATTGCTCGTTTGGTAACATAGTTGTAGTATGTGGAATTGGCTACCAAGTGCTATAGTGAGATGAGGAACGATAGAGAGCTTCAAGATAAAATTAGATAGGCATTTGGACGAGGAGGGTTGGGTGCAAAAGGGATTTGCCTTGTGTGGGCCAAGCGGCTCTCTGCAGACTCTCGTTTTCTTATGTTCATATGTTTGCTTATGTTCTTATAAGTTTTTGTTAGTGTTCGCTTCCTATAGTTGTTAAAAGTAATTTGTTGTTTTTACGGTTACAGTACTGGTAACCATATTGACAAACAAATACCGTGACTTTAATGGTCACATGGATTAAAAACTATCAATTTCATATTTCTTTACTCTCTTCTTACAGCAATTTCATATTTCTTTACTCTCTTCTTACAGCAATTTAGATATATGTATTCAGTTAAGGAAACTGTAATATTGAATATGGTTTTCAAACGTTGTAATTTACCCTGTTTTTTATTCGGATATTTTTTACAGTGCAATGTTTTATAATTCTTCTCTTGTTCCAGATCATTGATGTGTTTTGTTTGATTATTGTTTAGCTGTTTGCTTGCTTTGGCCATTAGCGAGCATTATATTTTAACTTGTCCCCTAGGCTAACAAAACGTCTTCCCAGACTTCCTTCAAACTATAAAATGCCCACCCAGAACCCCTTCAAGCGAATTTTTTACATTTTTCGATTGCAAAATGTCCGGGCCAAAGGTCGATAAATTCTATATTACAGGCTTACTATCGCTCGCTCAGAAAATATCGACACCTGAAGTGGATGAAACGTCTTATTGGCAGACTGATGGAGAGATTAAACATCTTTCAATCTGCATTTTTTTTTCTTTTTTTCTATATTCCAACTACTCCCTCTCGGGCATAGGCTGATAGCCTTTGCACTCTACCTCTGAACACGGTGAGGCCCGTGAGGTCTTGTTCCAGTCTAGGGAGTGAGACATGCAAAGCAGCCCGGCTCGAAGCAATCCCATCTCTGAAGCTGCCTCGCCTCTGCGCTTCACAGTCTCACCCCCCACACTCGGACCCTCACTCTCAGAACGCCACCTATTGAGCAATTAACTCACCAGGCATTGCCCCCCTGTGGCATATTTTTGAATATGGGAATATTCATACAATGCTATTTGAATCAGGGAACAATGAGCGTATTTTTTGGCATTTCGGTGTGCTGTGGTAATGCACTGAAACTAGGTACAGCACAAATTCCATCCCAATACTATCTTCCCATTGACATATTGGGATTCGAACCCGGGTCCATTGGATTACCAGTCCAGTGGCCAGACCACTCCGCCACACCTCCCCTAAACTAATAGAATTATGAAAACACAATATGTGTGCTCTTGTTTATCTCTTATTTTATCCCCTTCCCTCTTGCTTCCCTCCTCATCCTTCCTCTCCCTACAATTCCTTCCCTTTCTTCGCTCCCCTCCACCTCTTTTCCTCCTCTCGCTTCCCTTATCCCTCTCTCACCTCCCCCTCCCTCTCTGCCCCCGTCCTTTCTCTATTCCTCCTCCCCTTCCCCCCTCCCCTCTCCTTAACCACCCACCCTTCATCCCCTTTCTTTCTGTCTTCCCTTCCCTTCGTCTCATGTAACTAATTTCCCCCCTTTCCACTCTTCCTCTCCTTCCCTCCACGCCTAACCCTTACTTTATCTTCCATCTCTCTAACTCCCTCCCATCCGCTCCCTTCCTCTTCTCCCCTCTCTTCCTCCCTCTACGTCCACTCCTTTCCTGCCAAACATTTCCCTCATGCCCTCCTCCCTTCCTCTCCCTCCCTCCCATACCACCCTCCGTACCTCCTAACTCCCTACCTACCTCCTAACTCCCTTCCCTCCACCTTCTTTCCTCCCTCTTCCTCCTTACTCCTCTGAACACGTATTTTCCCATTAAAGAGATATTAGGCTTATGTTTAGACATTATTTTAAGATGTTTTCTTTGTGTACCACAACTACCCCATGATATTTCTTAATTCTATTTTTAGGTATATATATTTATAGTCAATTGCCTATCTACGCATATTTATTTCATGTATGTCACCTCATTATATATATCATTATCATATTTGCCTTACATATACAGTAGCTACAAATGTCCTGAGCGTAATCGATAAAGATCCAGCCAACCCTGTATTCAGTTACTCAATATAATGACTGATTATTAATTATATTTTGGCTAATTGTAGACGATTTTAGGCAGCTGAAGAAGGCCACTATTAATTAAAGGGGTAAAATGCATCTTAATTTACTCATTGATACCCATGGAAAACTTAAGGGAAGATCGGTCGTCTTTCTGGACGCCAGTCTCCCTCATGTTTAGCACCATTAGTTTTGACATTGTAAGACGTTCGGCCCAATAGTTTAGCTGCATTTCGATGTCAATCTTAAAACCTATCATGCCATGTAGGTGTCGATATTTCCCTGGCGAGCTATAGCGAGCCTGTAATTATAAGAGGAATCAGCTTTCAGCCTGGACATTTGTCTACCGAAAAATATACAAGGTTATCTTGAGGGGGAAGGGGGGGGGGGGGGGGGGGTGTCTAGGAGGTGTTTTTCTAAGTTTGAGTTTTTATAAGGGAGCAAACTAGAAATGTAATATATATTGTCACGGCCATACGGTGTTGAACCCAAGAGATTAAAATTCAAACACCAGCAACACGCAGTCCGACTACGTATATAACACCAACACGATTGTTAACACAACAATGAAGAAAAGGATGATATCAAACACCACTAATTTTCGTATTAATTAAATTATAATCAACTAGGGTAAATGATCAGGTTGACAAGCACAATAATTCAGTTAATCAAAGCAATGATCTTTGATACAAAATACACCAGAAGAAACACCTGAGTAACAGTGAATAAGAATTGACTAAACACACCGAATGAAAGTTTTAAGTAAATGCACTCGTTACAAGGAATAAACACACTGAGAGAACACTGAAGACAAACAGTTAATCAACACTTAGTACACTGAATCTAACTGTGAAATAACTGAATAACTGTGAATCACAACTCAATCACAAATCAACACACGACACCATTATATACCACCACGGTGTAAAACACACAAACACCACTCACGGATATTTAATTAACATTGATTGACAGGCAACCGTGTTTATATAATTATCGCCAGATAACGCTCGGACGACGTACGTACTCAAGGACACGAATCAGTGTCCACTAAACAAACACATAAACACACACCACATAAACTCACACCATATAATATAGAGCACCACACACACACACTAGGGCTCGTTACACATACATAATGTATAAATGCTGTCTCATCTCCCTTCCAAGGATACCAAACATTACACTCACCTAAGTGTCTTAACCCCCGAAACTAGGAGACAGCAAACACGAACAGACAGGGGTGGACCCAGACCAGAGCGAGGGAGATTCCTTTACCTCCGTCCTCTGCCTGGCTCAGGGCAACACTGATTCTGTACCCTTACTTCCTAACACACATCTCTTTCCTACCCTCTAACTTTCGGCAAGGAAATGGAGTCACACGAGTCTTTTTAACAGAGTCACACAGACTCCTTAGAATACCTCTCATTTCGAGGGAAACATATTCTCTCACGGCTCCAATATGTCAATATGCCCATAAAATTTCCCTTCCCACGGAGTCCTCCTTGGTCAATACCCTTGTTTGTGTTTGCGTAGATTAGCGCTGAGTCTCTCTGCTCTCCTCCTTTGCACATCACAATATAATTAACAGTGAAGTCTTATACATTAACCCGTGGAGCCCCGGCTAGTTTTGTAATGTTTGTTCACCAGAACCCGGCCGGTTTTCAAAAAATTGTTTTATTCCAGAAACAATAGCGAATGGGTTAGGAATGAAGGAAAAACCACAAAAAAACGCTCAATAAGCTTAAAAAATGGTCCTACAGAGCCCCCGAAAACGTATTTTACAAGAGTAAAAAATTGAAGGCAATTACCCCAAAAAACCAGGTTATTGCGCGCTCACGCACACGCACGTGGACTTTGAGAGTTTTCAACCATCGGCACGGTTGCGTGGGATACGTACACAGTTCCCATACAAATCTGAGCCCTCTTGAGTGGCTACACCTGAGGTTACGGTCGGCGCAATTAGGGTGACACGTCAGGCGCGTCTCTGGGGCTGTGCGTTACATACATCGCCGACGCGTCAGACGCGTCAGACGCGTCGCTGGGGCTGTACGGGTTAACAATTCGACCAAAAAGTGAACCATCCTCCCTTAATATGAATGAAACCTAATTCTTGATCATGTGCTTATGGTTTTTCTTCTTTACAGAGTGTACATTTAAGAGACAAAGGTTCCCCGACTACCAACTGAAGTCTTGTGAGTGTTTGATATTATTTTGTTAATATTTTGTGAGGAAAAGAGAAAGGGAGTCTTTTGTAAATATTGTGATAGTTGATTTCCAAGAGAGAGAGAGAGAGAGAGAGAGAGAGAGAGAGAGAGACATACTCCGACCACACAGACCTTGCGGCCCCTACTAGGATGCCCGGCCTTAATACTACTAGACAGTAAAAGACTAGGACAGCAAAATAGAAGGCTCTCTCCCCACCTTGTGGCTAAAATGCCGGAGAAAGAGAGAGAGAGAGAGAGAGAGAGAGAATATAATTTATCTATAAATGTTGTCCAAATATCCGAATTATTTACATATCCATGCAGATACGTAACTTGACATGTGTCTACTGTATAATTATATGCAATCATTGCAATGGAAAACCTTAACCCGTTTATTCCAAATTCAAATATGATTTTCGTTGGCAGATAAAATAATAGATTCTTTTTTTTTTTTTTTTTTTTTTTTTTTTTTTTTTTTTTTTTTTTTTTGAGAGAGAGAGAGAGAGAGAGAGAGAGAGAGAGAGAGAGAGAGAGAGAGAAGAGAGAGAGAGAGAGAGAGAGAGAGAGAGAGAGAGAGAGAGAGAGAGAGAGAGAGAGAGAGAGAGAGAGAGAGAGAGAGAGAGAGAGAGAGAGAGAGAGAGAGAGAGAGAGAGAGAGAGAGAGAGAGAGAGAGAGAGAGAGAGAGAGAGAGAGAGAGAGAGAGAGTTCCTTACTCGGGTATATATAATCATATAAACATACAATATAACACGTAAACAACTAGACACCTGAATGGGGTGAAGTGGCTTATTATCACCATATTAACAGGGTTAAACGTCATACCAATCAAACTATTAGAGCGACTCATGAGACGTCCAAAAAGACCCCCCGCAGATAAAATACGGTTAAGTAAATTTCTTCACAACTTGCTCCACTGTTTTCATCTCCTCCACACTCTCCATCTTTCTCTCTACCGCTCTCCATCTTTCTTTATCCCTATCTCCCTCTCTTCATTCTTCTCCCTCTCTTCATTCTTCCCCCTCTCTTCATTCTTCTCCCTCTCTTCATTCTTCTCCCTCTCTTCTTTATTCTCCCTCTCTTCATTCTTCTCCCTCTCTTCATTCTTCTCCCTCTCTTCTTTATTCTCCCTCTCTTCATTCTTCTCCCTCTCTTCATTCTTCTCCCTCTCTTCTTTATTCTCCCTCTCTTCATTCTTCTCCCTCTCTTCATTCTTCTCCCTCTCTTCTTTCTCCTCCTGCTCTTCATTCTGCTCCCTCTCTTCTTTCTCCTCCCTCTCTTCTTTCTTCTCCCTCTCTTTTTTCTTTCTCTTCCCTGTCTTGTTTCTTCTCCCTCTCTCCTTTCTTTCTTCTCCCTCTCTCCTTTCTTTCTTCTTCCTCTCTTCTTTCTTCTCAGTTTTCTTTGTATTGCACTCCCCTCCTTCAGTCTTGGATCTTTAAGCTCTTATTTATTAAAATACTCAAGTTAAGGATGAACACCATACCAACTCGCCCAGGAAAAAGGCAGGAACCCGAAGAAAGGGAAACTAATCTAACCAACACCAGAAGGCAACATCATCAAGGAAAACGAAACAAGATGGACGAAGGAGAAACTCAACGAGAAATAACCAAGACGAAGGAGAGAAATAGCAAGAACAAAATAACGAAAATGCCCAGGATACCCAAACTCCACCACACCATAGCAAAGGAGGATAGCAACATAAACCAGGCACAGAATACCCACACCGAGAAAGAAAACTTACCTCCATCACGGAAGATCAACGCGGCATCAAAACCATGTGAAGACAATAAAACCCTAACAAAACCCACCACACATAGCCGCCCAAAACCTACCTGTGCACCACTACACCTTACCAGACGAGACGCCCGAATTGCCACAATCAAACCTGATCTACCAACCACGCCAGGCAAAACCATTCCAGTTCCCCACCAACACCACGAGGCCACTAAGAAGAAAATAATGTAGTCAGAGGCCCAAGGACCAACATGGACGCACTAGCAAGGGACCGTTACGCCGTTCTTCCACCAAGAGGTCTACTCACCTGCCCGCAAACTTCTAGGGGGTTCACTGAATCCCCCCGGAATACGCCCCCTTGTACTTATGACCTTCTGACCTCCACACACCTGACCTGGGACATCTCAGCCGAAGTCGTCACTACCCCGACAAAAACCTGGATAAGGCAAGCAATTCTAGGGCTTGGTTTAACTAACATGTTAGCAATCTAGCCCTAAAATTGCCCTCCCATTCCATGAAAGCACTGAAACCATTGTGAATATCTTTCAAGTTCTGAGGAGTTATTTTATCTATTGAGGAATTAATATTATCACATGCCATAGTATAGTGCATAATAATAAGATCCCTAACCCACTGAGCCCCAGCGACGCACTGTTTGCGTCGGCAATGTATTTTTCTACCCACCCCAGCGTCACATACGTTGCGTCACTGTTAATTACTCCGGTCCTATGGCACCTAGAGGGCTCAGATTTGTATGGGAACTGTCTAAGTATCCCACGCAACAATGCCAATGGTTGAAAACTCTCAAAGTCCAACCGCGTGCGTGTGAGCGCGCACAAACCTGTTTTTGCCTGTTCTTGCCTACCCATTTCCCCATGTTAATTCCGACTTTCGGGCACACTGTAGGACCCCTTCATGACCTAGGGGATCGTTTTTTTGTGGGTTTTCCTTAATTTCTAACCCATTCCTGGTATTTTCTGGATTTTTTTCTTTTCTTCAAAACCTGCCGGTCCTGGGTGGTACATTTATTATTGACTAGCTGGGGCTCAGTGAGCTAATAGGTTACACCTTTGGTATTAGAAGCATAACCGTTGGACATGTCCCCACCTTACTTTTTTTGCCAAAACTGCACTCTAAAACTATAGATAGATACTTGCCATGGTAAAAGTTATCCGACTAGTTCGGGCTTTGTGAGATACCATCTTACTAACGGCACTCTACAAATAGAAATCCACATTGTATCTGTTTGACGCCATGGTCGAGGACGTTTACAGTAAAGAGGTCTAAATACCGCCCCCTGAGTTCTTTCAACCTCTTATAACGGTCAGTGGCAGATCGAGTGAAATTAGTAAGTTCATGATCTTACTATCTTCTCGCGTTAGCCCGATACCTTGTCACTGTGTCATGACACTAGAGACGTTGTATTTAAGACCCCATGTCAAGAGTACCGAAACGGAACTTCAACACCGATTAGCATAATAGTCAGGATAGATGAGTAATAGTAGCATAGGACATGTCCTAGCTCTCGCTCGCGTTAGTCCGATGAAAGTGCCCAATGTCATGACATCAAGGAACTATCATTTAAGACCCAAAACCAGCTAATCCATCTGTATCCCAAACTACCCCATCAACACGGCAAGACCACCTAAACGGCTCAACGGAAACTAGATGACCAGACTTCAACCACCTCATCTCTACCCAAACTACGCTCATCACTCCAATCTTCAAGTGATAAATTAGGAGTAAATGTTGAAAACTCATTCTCACTCATATACCAGTGCGACAAGGTGAAATAGTTAGCAAAACAGAGTCCCCAATTTAGAATCTGTTTATTTCACACCAGTGCGCCCAGGTGAACCCTTAGGCAAATAGAGCCCACAATTTAGACTTTGATTATTCATAATTATAATCGTGAGATTTATATATAATCCGTTTCCTTGTTCTATGATATGAGTGACAACCTGAGATTTACTAATTGAACCTATGTGTATGAATCTTCATCAAGACAAAAGATGAGATAAAGTATTAAGCGCGAATAACATAAAATATATCTTGCACCAGTGAATTAACCCCTAAATGTCGGCGCGCAACATAAGTCGAGTATAATAAATCTGGACTATCTGGCGGCGCGCGACATAGGTCGTGTGGCAATTTCAGCACGTAATGTTGCTGAGAGAGAGAGACAAGTGGTGGCAGGAGAGTAGCGAGCGTATGACTGCTCCAGACCACCGCGGCGAACCTACTGACACGAATCCCACCTCCTCCCTCCCTCTCTCACTCGCTACATACTGAATTGTATGGGGAAAGTACTGAATTACATGCTTTTTGCACTCGTGTTGCGCGGTTGTTGCAAGAAAACTAGCCGTCATAAAAGGATCGTTATGGTGTCATTGGAAAGCTCTGTTTATGCCCTTTCAGGGATAGATACTTGTTTTACGCTCTGGGTCTTATTTAGGCATGAAAATGATCACGTAAACAACCCTATTTTGGCTAAAAACACCCCGCTGGGCGGTACATATAAATAAACCGCCTAGCCCGCCAATAAGGTGTTAAGGTGTATAGTACATAGTGAGAGATGTATGCAGTGTTGTGTGTTACCCTTTACTCCTTCTGTGCATGTGTTGTATGATTTTGACTTCTCCAGTTAAGTAGAACCTACCAAAATCCAATTTAAACCTGGTAAAAACCCTGGCATAACATAAATAATTTAGCCTCCTCTATTCCCTGTCACTTTCTCACTAACGTCATTAACTGTAACTCTCTCTCTCTCTCTCTCTCTCTCTCTCTCTCTCTCTCTCTCTCTCTCTCTCTCTCTCTCTCTCTCTCTCTCTCTCTCCGATCACACACAACACGCCTGGTGGAGAATAATCCGACATAAAAGAGGCACCAATCACCCATAAACAAGATATGAGAGAGGGGTGGACAGAATAAATGAGGGGTAATGTGAGCAAGGGGAAGATATGAAAGGAGAGAGTAGGGGAAGGGAGGGGAGGGGAGGGGTGGAGAGGAGAAGGAGGAGAGGGCAGGTGTGGAGAGGAGAAGTAGGGGAGGGAAGGGTAGGATACGGGAAGTGGGGGAGGGCAGGAGAGGAGAGGGGAAGTGGGGGAGAAAAGGAGATGAGAAGGGAAGGAAGGAGAGGGGAAGTGGGGGGGGGGAGAGGGAATTAAGGAGAGGGAATTAAGGAGAGGGGTAAGGAGGAGAGAAGAGGGGATATGAAGGGTAATGAGTGCAAGGGGAAGATATAGAAGGAGAGGTGGGGGATTGGAGGGGAAGGAAGGGGTGGAGAAGGGCCAGTGAGGGGAGGGAAGGAGAGGGGTAAATAGGGGAGGAGAGGAGAGGAGAAAAAAAGGGTTCTGTGGGTAAGGGGAATAGGGGGACATTATGTTTATTTTTCACCCTCGTTGAAGTTGTGTTGCTTTAATTTCGAAGTTGGTAATATTGTGCTGGTTGGGTTGGGTTGAATTGGGTTGGGTTAGGTTTCATTGAGTTGGGCTGGATTGAGTTGAGTTGGTTTGGGTTGAGTTGAGCTTGGTTTGTCTGGGTTATGTTTGATTGGGTTGACTTGGATTTGATTTGGTTGGGAAGGGTTGGGTTGAGTTGGGTTACCTTGAGTTTGGATTGAGTTGGGTTGGGTTAAATGGAGTTGGATTGGGTTTGGTTGGATTTTTTAAGGAGGGGTTGGGTTGAATTGAGTTCAGATGGGTTACGGTTGCATAGAGTTAAATTTGGTTGAATTTGACAAGTTTGAGTTGGGTTGAGAGTGGTCCTTCAGAAGCATACCTGTTACCCTCCATTAGTGTGAAGAATTTTACCCAATTTGTTTGGTGATAATAAGACACTTCACCGCATTCAGGTGTCAATTTTGTTCTGGGTAAGTGATAGCGAGCCTGTAACTTAGAGGAAATCGGCCTTCGCCAGGTCAATTTTCAATAGAATAATGTACAAATATAGCTTGAAGGAGGTGCGGGTGGGCATTATCTTAGTTTGAAGGAACTCTGGGAAAGCGTTCTTGTTAGACTTGGGGATAAACAAAAATATAATGCTCGAAAATTACCAATACAAGTACAATCTTCAATACAAGTACAATCTTCAATCCTAATTAAACGAATTATAATTATAAACCACAAGACGTCGGATCATAATATGAGTCCATTTTAAGATCTCTCATGCCATTTAGGTGTCGAATTTGTCCTGCCGAGTGATAGCAAGCCAACAATTAAGTGGGAAATTGTATTTTACCGAAAAATGTACACATTTATATCGAAGGGGGGATCATAGGGTATTGTTTAAGCTTGATTTTTTTTTTTTTTTTTTTTTTTCTATGTGATTGAGGGAGGCAAAAGGCATAACTGCCTATAGCGAGTGCCTCCCCCATAGTTGAAAGAGTGACAGGGCCAAAATCAAGGGACGTTCGAGCCAAAATGCCTGGACACACGGAGTTTGAAGCAATTTAAGTCATAGGAAGAGGGAAAGACTGATTCTGGGAGAGAGTTCCAGAGCTCATCTGTTGAGTAGAAGAAAGTTTGAGAGTAACGTTTCACTCTTGGGTTGGAGAGTTGCACAGAGTAGGGATGGGATTGAGTTGCAAGACGGGTACCACGTGCCCTATGTAAAGGAGGTGGTATGCACTGGGATAGCTCTGAGGAACACTGATTATTATAGTAGCGATAGAATAGCGAGAGAGATGCAACATTGCGGCGGAGAGAGAGAGATTGCAGAGAGTTGGTGAGTGGACGGGAGTTAATGATACGAAAGGCCTTCCTTTCAACTTTGTCTAGGAGAGCAGTGTGAGAGGAACCTCCCCACACATGTGAACAATACTCAATACAAGGGCGCACTATGCCCCTGTACAGAGCAAGAAGCTGTGCAGGGGAAAAGAACCCCCTAAGGCGGTTGAGCACACCCAGCTTCTGGGAGGCTGCCTTAGCAAGACTGGTAATATGGTCCTTCCAAATGAGAGCAGAAGAAAAAGAGACACCAAGAATATTGAGAGAAGATGAAGGGTTGATTTTTGTATTGTTGAAGAATAAGGGATAGTCCGCTGGGAGATCCTGACGGGTAGATAGATGGAGAAATTGGGTTTTGGAAGCATTAAAGTTAACAAGGTTTTCTCTGCCCCAATTGGAAATAGTATTTAGATCAGAATTTAAGAGTTCTATGGCTTCATTACGTTTGTCGTTGAGGGATTGCTGGCTTGGGCGTTCTGAAAAACTAATGGAGTAGTGCAAGGTTGAGTCGTCTGCGTATGAATGGATGGGAATTAAGGTACAGTTAAGGAGATCATTTATAAAAATTAGAAAGAGAATAGGAGATAGGACAGAGCCCTGAGGAACACCGGAGTTTATAGGGTGAGGAAGTGAACAATGGCCGTCCACAACCGCGGCTATGGAACGGCCGGAAAGGAAATTAGAGACAAAGGCACAGATGGAGGGATAGAAACCGAAGGAGGGTAGTTTAGAAATTAAAGATTTATGCCAGACTCTATCGAAGGCTTTCGATATGTCTAGTGCAATAGAAAAAGTCTCACCGAAGTCCCGAAAGGAGGATGACCAAGAGTTAGTAAGATATGAAAGAAGATCACCAGTAGAGCGACCCTTAAGGAAGCCATACTGGCGATCTGAGAGCAGATTATGAGAAGAGAAATGCTTAAGAAATTTGGAAGCAAGAATAGTTTCAAAAACTTTAGAAAGACAAGAGATAAGAGCAATTGGACGATAGTTGGAGGGTTGAGAGCGGTCACCCTTCTTTGGGACAGGTTGAATGTGAGCAAACTTCCAGCATGAAGGGAAGACGTTAGAGGATAGACAGAGACGAAAGAGTTTGCCTAGGCAGGGAGTCAGCACGGAAGCACAGTTTTTGAGAACAACAGGAGGAACACCGTCCGGACCGTACTCCTTATTAGTGTTAAGCCCAGAGAGGGTAGAAAGTACATCTTTAGAAGAGATTAGGATATTAGGCATAAGTAAGAGAGAGGAGGGCGGAGAGGGAGGAATAGCACCGGAATCATCCAAGGTGGAGTTTCTAGCAAAAGTTTGAGCGAAGAGTTTAGCTTTGTCAGAGGAAGAAGTGATGGTTGTGCCATCAGAGTGGGAAAGGGGAGGGAAAGACGAGGAAGAGAAATTGTTGGAGAGGTTTTTGGCTAGATGCCAGAAAGCATGGGAAGAGCTAGAGTTGGATAGTTCAGTATAGTTCCTGATGGAGGTATAAGGATCAAAATATTTAAACAAGATAACTTTATATAACTTTTATGAGTCTCCCCACTTAAGTTTGTATCGCTAATTGAGAAATCTTTGCATTGATATGATACAGGCATTTAACAGTTTATCATGTTTCCATAATTATGACAAATATCATCTGCTAATGGAGTAAACTTTCCACCAAATTAAAATACAAACACACACACATAATACAAAATCGTGTGTGTATGGATCGAGGGAGAGTTGATCCATTGAGGTCATAAGGAGAGCGCATTGTCTGGATCAACGAGGGTGTTATAGGGGAAACAGAGAGGGAGAGAGAGAGAGAGAGAGAGAGAGAGAGAGAAAGAGAAAGAGAGAGAGATGACGTGGTACTATAGAGAGAACCAAATTCTCCACTTGAGTTATAAGGAAGTCTGGAAAGGCATTTTTGTTAGTCTTGGTGCCAAACTAAAATATGTTGCCCGAAAATGGCAAAAAACACAAAATCCTAAGTAATAATTAACCAAATATTATAATGAACCACAAGACGTCGGACCAGATAGTGTTATTAGATTAGGTTAGGAAATGGTAGGCTAGTAGGTTTCTGCCCGGAATCAAGCCAAATCTGTTCTTCGACTTGACAAGCACTCTTTCATCAATAATAAAAGCTCTGAACTATCCAATTCTAGCTGTTCCTAAGCTTTCTGGAATATAGCCAAAAACCTCTCCGACAATTTTTCTTCCTCGTCTTTCCCTCCCGTTTTCCACTCTGATGGCACAACCATCACTTCTTCCTCTGACAAAGCTGAACTTTATGCTCAAAGTTTTGCTAGCAACTCCACTTTGGATGATTCCGGTGCTATTCCTCCCTCTCCACCCCCCTCTCTCCTACTTATGCCTAATATCCTAATCTCTTCTTAATATGTACTTTTTACCCTCTTTGGGCTTAATACTAAGAAGGCATACGGTGGTCCAGACGATGTTCCTCCTGTTGTACTTAAAAACTGTGCTTCCGTGCTGACTCCCTGCACTTTACAATAAATATCATTATTACTTATTCATATGTGCCTATTTTACGTTTAATATGAAGATAGCAACATGTAGCAACAATAAAACAAGTTGGAAAAGTGTTTGGATGGTCAAAATCATGAAGAATTGCCGACCGGCCATTCATCAAGTGTGGAGCCGAGGCGGGCCACACCCTCCCTTCTCGGAGCCTGAATCTAGACTGACTTACTCACTCACACTCTCAGACACTCTACATCCTCTCTAGCAACATGAGCACGTCTTAGACCGGTATAGAGATATTGGCATGATAAAAACACCAATAAATATGGGAATAAGAGGACAAATAGGTGATACTTGGAAGGGGGGGGGGGGTTGACACATTTGGAGGAGTGATAGGAGGTATGGAGGGGAATTATCTCACTTAAACACAATTTTTTTATTTTTTATGTGCTACTGGGGCCTTTTAAAAGTTTTTTTTTAGGCCTTGGCTCATCTGAGGACGCTCGCCTTCGCCCAGTACGGACTCGTATGAGGATGCTTGCCGTTTATGGGTTAATCTCAAAGAACTCACAGAGTAATAATTATGAATATAAATTCATGAAACGGTTAAATAAATAAATTAGTCATGTATGCGTGACTGAGAATCCTCTCCGGGTAAGAAGTTACTGCGACGACGACCTGAACAATTAGAGTTGAAGACAACTCGAATAATACACAAAATTAATTCTACTGCATAAAGAGTGATAATAACAATAGTCAAATTAAGAGAGTGAAATAGTAAAGCACTCTGTGAACAACTTCATCTATGAATTACGTACCCAATGATGATGATACATAACAACAAGATCTGCATCAGTCTTCACTAGTTCATAATTGTTCACTAGTTCATAATTGTTCACTAGTTTTACGTGTAATTGTGCATGTATTTATTCACGAATAAATATATGTACATCTCTCCATATAGAATATAGGAGCCTATATTCAAAGAAGTATATATATATTGATTTCACAGATAGAGGTGTATCCATGATCTCTCTAAATCGAACTAGGATAAGGAAAGAATGGAAAATCTTTAATATTGCGTTAATAGTGAACCTCAACATATCTAGTTAACCCTAGTTGCAATCATCGTTACTTTAACAACACAAAGAGCACTTAAAGGGGTTGGAAGAAAGATAGGAGCCTGGTAGAGGATCTGGCGAGCACATGGTCACAGCGGTAGTTGCCCTTCCCTTTTACCACAGAGCTCATCACTAGGCTCATGCACTACAGGTAAGTCTCTCCTTTCCTTTCTTCTCTCTTCGGGGTCACTGGTTTGCACTGACTTTATGACTTTTTAATAGAATAACTGGCTAATTCCATACGGAAGTCTCGATCCGAATTAGGTATCTATAGCTATGCACGTCCTTCCTAAAGAAGAGGTACACGCCTAGACATATCCCTGATTTTGCCTACCTCACCCTTGGCACGGGCAGGTAGTAATCCTATTTGGGATGGGGTTAAGGAGTTGTTCCCTCGGGGTAGTAAGGGCATGGGACTACATTTGTTTTTATTTATCGTGAGGTTATTGATCACATTAAAAATATGGGAAGGATACTGTTGTGACTGGGTGGACATTCCACATATGTTTATATATACTTTGGGCTTAGATATGGCTTGCTGTGGTGTGGAAAAAGGAATAACTGTTTGAGGCAGATGTAGGGAAATTGTAGGTTTTATGGTGGTGATTTGGGAGGTAGGTATGTATGGGAATTTGGCTTGTTAGCTAGCATGGTCAAGGTTGACTTGCTCATGATGGTAAGTTTTGATGTAGGGATATTGAGGGGGCTGGTGGGAATTTACATCAACAATTCCTCACTGTAGTCTAACACTAGGTTGGGTAGGTCTTGGTCGAAGGTTGGGGGCTCATTTGTCACTGTGTGTTGTTGAGGCTGGGTCTGGGTGGTGGAGAGTTTGTTCGGCTCTGATTTACTTCTCATGCTAGCAATGCGGCATGATGCGATTACTTTGCTAGCTCAAGACGGGAGCAGGTGTTTGGCTGGCTTTGGCCTTTGATATCCAAGGCCCGTCGTTATCTCATATTCACTGTTCACTGCCTTTTTTAGTGTCGGTGATAGGTGATCGAGCCTCCACTGATCAAACAGAGAGAGAGAGAGAGAGAGATACTGAGTGTGTAATATGCGCTGGAGAGATTATGAAGGAAAGGGAGAGATGAAGAGAGAGTGTGATAAAGAGGGAGAGGGGGAGCCGAGGGAGGAGGGGTGGAAGAGTGAGAGAGAGTGAGAGTGTGTAAATTTGGATTGTGGGAGAGAGTACGCGTGAGTAGGACATTGTGTGAGTGAGTGTCTGTGTCCGTGTACATGACTGTGTCTGTGTCCGTGTACATGACTGTGTCTGTGTGTCCGGCTGAAAAACAGAAACAGAGAGTTGTAAGTTGCATGCACTCTCCTGATATGAAAGAATACAAATAATGATACGCTCGTTATAGTGCAGCTTCAATGTAACGCGTGAGTATATGTGTGTATGTGTGTGTGAGAGAGAGAGGGGGTGGGAGAGTGAGAGTGAGTGAAGAGGGAAAAACAAATATGAAAATTAATAGAAGATGAAGAATGAGGAGAAATATAGGGAAAGAAAGGGAAACAGGGTAGAAGAGGAAGATGAAGGAGAATGGGTCAGAGGAGGGGGAAGGATCTTGAAGGGCAATTCAGGTAATATCCTCCGCATTATTGACTTTCTCCAGCGCATGAACACAAAGAATAAGATAATATATATATATAATTATATATACTGTATATATATGTATATATATATAATTATATATATGCAAAATCATCAAAAACTCAGCCTTTTTTGCTAACTGACAATGAATGTCTGGCCTGATTCCAAACTAACCAGCATATTGCCCTTTGTGTAAACATTATCAGTGCCCTCTTGTAAACTTACACTAAATGTCTAGAATAATTGGTATTTATATAAATTTATAATTGAGTGTAATAATAATATCTGTAAAAATTTTGGTAATTTTAAATATTATGTTATATGTTTAGCCTATATATGATATAAACTCATCAAATAAACTCAACATTGTTATCTAAATTAAATATACTCATCAATAACATACAATCGGTCAGTTAACAAGATTTACTGTAGCTGCACTTTATGAAGCCCTGACCATGATCCATGAAGTCTGCAATGGCTACTTCCCGCAGATTTACCTACTTCTCCTGTTGCATATCTTCAATATAGAGGAACTTTTCCACGCATGGGGTGATCTGGTTACGAGTGTACACCTGTTTGAAAAGTCTGTGCTTGTTCCTAAACTTGTAGATGTGTAATGTTTGTTTTTGTTTTTGCTATGCACATTTTACTATCCCCAGAGCACCTTCCACCTTTTTATTTTATGTTGTCTGATGTATTGAACATGTGAAAACTAAAAGAGGACAATTATGCCAGACGGCATAACATTCTCATTGTCACATGATAATTATTTATATATTCACACCTGTATGTTTTGTATATGAATGGTATCTTTCGACAATAAACAATTTGAATAGAATTGAATTGAATTGAAGGTGCCGTTCTCCAACTGCAGAACGACAATTGTCTTTGCATATGCAAACTCAGTTCGTCCAAGGTCAACGAGTGGTATTGGGACAATCCTTATATCGGCTCACAGAAACTGCAATCATCTTCTTAGCCTGATCCGGCTGTTATCTGTTGTATCTATTTTGTTGGATTATAATGGCTACACCGGTGTCCCCCCCCCCCCCCCGTACCACTATCCTGTTACCAACAAGTTATCATTATCAATCGGTCGCTTGTTTCCCCTTCGAGCTCGGTCTTGTTGACTATTTTGCAAACATTTCGCAACACAAATACCGAAATGGGCACAGGGAGGCCTGTTCTGGCTTGGTTTGGCTTGCTTCAATATTGTCTTATGTTTGAAGGAGAAGATGAAGACAGTTTATGTGAATCTTTTTTCTTACAATGAAGTATCTAATTTTTTACAACGAAGCCCAAATATATAATGCAAGAGCAAGAAGGAGAAAACGAAGAAGAAGCAACCCGGAAAAGGAGAAAGAGGTGGAGGAGGATAAAAGAATTATGGATACACGAGTGAGAGGAAGAGGAAACAAGAGGAAATGGAATGAAAAACGCAGGAAATAAGAGTGGAAGGAGACGAAAGCCAGCAGTCGGACTGGAGAAAGAAAAGAACAAGGAAGAGAAGGAAGGGAGAAGGGAAGAAAGAGAATAGGAAGAGGAAGAAGGAGGAAATGAAGAGGGAGTAAGAGGAGAAAAGAAAGAAGTAGGTATAGGAAGCAAAACAAGGGTGAAGGGAAGGAGTAGAAGAAAAGGGAGAAAGAGCTGGAAAGGAAAATAAGAAGGAGGATAAAAGGAAGAGGGAGAAAGAAGAGGAAAAGACGAAGGAGGAGGAAAAAGGGAAGAATGAGGAGAGGAAACCTGCCAAGGAGTAGTGTTTTGTATTCGTAAACCCATTTAGAACGCTGTCGTCATTTTCGTTGCATTTTGGTTACCATTAGATGATTTTCTTTACCTAAATATCTGCCTCTATGATTCCAAGAGGTATCTATTACTTTAATAAACCAGCTGAATGACATAGGACCTTCTTAACCGAAAATTTGCATAATACAAAGAACTTGCAAACTGCAACATAAGTATTGGTCCTTACGGGGCAGTTTGGATATCTATTCTGCTAATCTTCAAATTACTAGGTAGAGATAAGGATAGTAAAGCAGAAGGCTCCTTCCCACCCACCACTCCATCCAGCTTTTGCTGGTGAGGAAACAGTTAGAAAAATATGTAATGCAGTATGGAAAAACTGCCATGGAATTTCTGAGAGAATGAGAGGAAAGGAGATTAATTAGTAGTCTATGCTAATTCTACATCTAAGATGTTGAAGAGAGAAAAAAAAACATAGTTTCGGCCATGGTAAAAAGTATGCAGAAACTGAATTTATATTGCAATCTGAGGCATTTCTTCATTATATATTAGTGTTATTCTGAAATATACAGTGTTAATTGAGGTTTTATGGCCAAATATATATCAAGCCCGTTCTTGAAAGTCTAAAGTGTATCACAGTGCACAATGTTTGGAGGTAGGGAGGGGAAAATGAAGGAGGAGGGAGAAAGATAGAGGACAATATAAAGGATAATTGAGGAGGAGGAAGAAGGAGAAACAAAGAGGATAAATAAGGACGAGGAGCGCGTAGAAGAGAGCAAGGAGGATAAAAGAGGAGAAGAAGGAAGAAGAAACTTGCCAGAATAAAAGGTAGGTATATGTGTCATCCTGCTAAATGGGTTAACAACTAGTGAGGATAACGTTTGAGAGACCACTACCTGATAATAAGTGAAAGACTGTATACCAAATAGTAAATAGTAGCAAGCAGATAGTAATTATTATAAATATATTGTAAAATGTGTATAGTCAAAGTCAATAATATAATGTAAATAGTAAACAATACAATATTGTAGTAATTAGGGGGGGGGGGTCACCTGCTACTTTTTCTCTTTCAGGGTTGTATCCATTTTGGCTCCATCTAGCCTACTGTTTTAAGACGTTTATCCCCATCCAGGTGTCAATATATTACTGGCGAGCGATAGCGAGCTACCATATTTTGGATAATGAGTTAGACAGCTGGCTAAATTTGTACATTTTTCGACAGAAAATGTCTCCAGCGAAGCCGGATTTCTGCATAAAATGTTGGCTCACTTACGCTCGCCAGGAAATATCGACACATGGATGGGGATAAATGTCTTATAACAGTAGGTTGAATGGGACCGAATGGATACATTCAAAACAGAAAACAGAAGGTCACTCCCCTTAAACCATAAATAGTTAGAAGTAAACAGTGCAAGTAAAAGGTAAATAGAAAGAAGTATAGTAACAAGTGCCAACAGCATAACGGTCGCTATAAGGAAGAGAACACGAAACATATGCTAAAAGAACAAGTCCAGACAAAAGTATGCGCAGTCGAGAGAGTAAGCGACACAGAAAGTTGTTGAGTGAACTAGAGGAGGAAGCTGTAATGGAGGAACAGAGGAGTGCAAAGTGGACAATTGTATATTGTATGAAGTCACACGAGAGAGACAGAGTGAGAGTGAGTTACATAGATACACAGGATGCACAAGCTCTGCGGTCTCTACCAGGCAGTCCGGACTTAATTATATTATAGAATTTGCTATAAAGTGGAAAGTAAAGACAGCAAAGCAGAACACTCTCTCCACACCCACCAAACCCTCCGACCTTGGGTCGGCATGAAATTTAGTTAGGGAAAATTGGCCCCAACAGAATGGAACACAACAAAAACATGTACTGGGAATTCATAATAAAGAACAAAGTTGAGAAATGCTGTATACTACTGTTAATGCTGTATACTACTGTTAATGCTGTATACTACTGTTAATGCTGTATACTACTGTTAATGCTGTATACTACTGTTAATGCTGTATACTACTGTTAATGCTGTATACTACTGTTAATGCTGTATACTACTGTTAATGCTGTATACTACTGTTAATGCTGTATACTACTGTTAATGCTGTATACTACTGTTAATGCTGTATACTACTGTTAATGCTGTATACTACTGTTAATGCTGTATACTACTGTTAATGCTGTATACTACTGTTAATGCTGTATACTACTGTTAATGCTGTATACTACTGTTAATGCTGTATACTACTGTTAATGCTGTATACTACTGTTAATGCTGTATACTACTGGTAATTAACCCAGCTTAGCATGACCTTTTATATGTCACCTATAACACTCCAACCTCTGCGAAATGGATGTCTAGCCTCTTTTTGAATGTGTCCAGTTTATTAGATTGTACCACTTTTTATGACCGACAAAACGATTAAAACAATGGAAACCCTTGGGTAAGTGCCTGAGTATTATACATACATACATACATACATACATACATACATACTTTTTGTTCTGGCAATTTGTTCCACTAGTTAACCACACTGCAGGTGAAGAAGTGCTTTGTGACATTGAGATTCGACCTCCTTATTATTTATTTAATTCTATTTCCGCGAAATGATGGATTATTATTGATTTTGGACAGTGACTCCGCATTTATTTTGTTGAAGTCTTTTAATATCTTGAAACATTATATTAACTGATCTCACAATCTTCTTTTAAAAACATTTAATTACATTTAGCTTTATAGTCTTTCGTGATATGATATATTTTTCAGAGACGGTATCAACGTTCACTCAACGCTGCAAAGACTCGAGTTTCTCAGTATCCATGCTCAGATAAAGAGAACACAATTGCACGCCATCTTCAAGATGGGGACTCACTATGCTTTTAAATAACAGTACTGTATGTTCTATATTTGTTATGTAATATTTGTTTTTAAATAAATAATGCCAATCTCTATTGGCAAGTCTTTATATAATGTAATTGTTTTGATTGGTTTGCCTTTCATTTTTAATCATATTTAATTTTATATTATTATTTGTATGACCTGATATTGTCAACACTGAATGGCATCTGCCATTTTTCTGACCACTCACCTATTCTATTTATATCCAATTGAATCTTATTTTTGTATTCTGTGGTTAATACTTTGTTTCCTATTTGTGTGGCCTCAGTGAACTTTTATGCAGTCCTACATCAACATAATTTATATGGAAAAAAAAATAGACCAAGGACCGATCCCGGAGGCACTCCACTATAAACAGGATCCCTTTTGATTCTACTCCTTTTATCACTATGTATCTATGCATGAATGTTTCCTGTAATACCTAGCAATTCCAATGTACTCAACAATTTACCATATGGTACCTTATCGAAAGCCTTTTGTAATTGTAAGTAGATTATGTCTTATAATTTAGTTAAATCATTGTAATTATGTAAATAGTCATATACAATCCAATCAATTTTCTTAGGCATCATTTACTGGAGTTAAAACCATATATCTCTGATGAACTTGCTTGATTCTAAATAAAGTACTATATAGTCTACTAGAGAGAGAAAGAGAGACAGAGAAAGGGAGAGAGACAGAGAAAGAGAGAGAGATAGAGAGAGAGAAAGATTGATTTATATTTTGCCAAGAGGGGCGAGTTTATTGAGCAGCGCCGCACCCCCCACACCCCATCCTGCGAAGGGACAACCACTGGTAAAGCGATACATACTGCTCAAAGAGCCATTATTCCACTAAAACAACAGCATCGTCGTCTGGTTACATTCATAATTGTGGTTATAAATCAGGTTGGCATTATTCAGATGTGTTATTATAGTTTCCTCATTTGATTGGTACATGTGCTGTATATACGAAGCTCATGATTTTTGTTTTGTTTTTTTTTCTTTTTTTCTATATTCCAACTTACTTCCTCTCGGGCATAGGCTGAGAGCCTTAACATTCACCGCTTTACAATGAACAGTGAAGCCTGTGAGGTCTTGTTCCAGTCTAGGGAGTGAGACATGTGAAGCACGTAGAGTACAACGAGCACCTGCCATCTTGCCTTCACATGAGGCACGGTGCTCACTCATGGCCCGAAACGACCCCATCTCTGAAGCCACCTCGTTCCTGTGCTTCACTGTCTCACCCCCTACACTCGGACTCTCACACTTAACATTAACTCACCATTAGGTTAAACAAAAAAAGCGTGAGTCGTGACTTGATTACTAATTGACTGATTCCAAATACTAGCACTACAAAACTAATGCAATCATATGAGGACACTGTTCATCTTTTTCATTACATCAATGGTTATTGAGGTCATAGTTAGCAGAATACAATTATTACATACATAATGTGACTAATATTACGAGAGAGAGAGAGAACAAGTAAGGCTTAGTGAGAGGTGGACATTCCAGAAGGGAGGAGGCAACTGTCGATGTGTGAAATACATCCAGGAGGAAGGAATGGGAGGAGAAGGAAGAAGGGGACGACGAGGAGGAAGAAGAAGAAGTAGAGAAGAAGTAATGTAAGAGAGAGCAGGAGGGGGAATGGTAGGGGGAAGAGGAATGGAAGAGAGAGGTGGAGGAGGAAAGGAAGACAAGTAGAAAGAAAAAAGATAAGGAGGAGGGCATGGGGGAAAGAAAGAACAGGAGGAAGAGGGAGAAGGAGATAGAGGAGGAATGGAAGAGGGAGAAAGAGGAATAATGGTAGAGGGAGAAGGAGATGAAGGAGGATTAATGGGAGAGGGAGAAGGAGGATTAATGGAAGAGGGAAAAGAAGGATTAATGGAAGAGGTTGAAGGAGGGTTAATAGAAGAGGGAGAAGAAGGATTAATGGAAGAGGGAGAAAGAGGATTAATGGAAGAGGGTGAAGGAGGATTAATGGAAGAGGGAAAAGAAGGATTAATGGAAGAGGGTGAAGGAAGATTAATGGAAGAGGGAGAAAGAGGATTAATGGAAGAGGGTGAAGGAGGATTAATGGAAGAGGGAGAAGAAGGATTAATGGAAGAGGGTGAAGGAGGATTAATGGAAGAGGGAAAAGAAGGATTAATGGAAGAGGGTGAAGGAGGATTAATGGAAGAGGGTGAAGGAGGATTAATGGAAGAGGGTGAAGGAGGATTAATGGAAAGGGAAAGAAGGATTGGAAGAGGGGGAAGGAGGATTAATGGAAGAGGGAGAAGAAGGATTGATGGAAGAGGGAGAAAGAGGATTAATGGAAGAGGGAGAAGAAGGATTGATGGAAGAGGGAGAAGGAGGATTAATGGAAGAGGGAAAAGAAGGATTAATGGAAGAGGGTGAAGGAGGATTAATGGAAGAGGGTGAAGGAGGATTGATGGAAGAGGGAGAAGAAGGATTGATGGAAGAGGGAGAAGAAGGATTGATGGAAGAGGGAGAAGAAGGATTGATGGAAGAGGGAGAAGAAGGATTAATGGAAGAGGGTGAAGGAGGATTAATGGAAGAGGGTGAAGGAGGATTAATGGAAGAGGGTGAAGGAGGATTAATGGAAGAGGGTGAAGGAGGATTAATGGAAGAGGGTGAAGAAGGATTGATGGAAGAGGGTGAAGAAGGATTGATGGAAGAGGGAGAAGAAGGATTAATGGAAGAGGGTGAAGGAGGATTATTGGAAGAGGATTAATAGAAAAGGGAGCAGAAGGATTAATGGATAGGAAGCGGAAGGAGGAATAGTGAGTAAGAGGAGGAAGAGGAGAAAGGAAGGTAGAGAAAGAATTAATGAATTTGAACATCTATGATCTTCCCCCTCTTCTTCTTCTTCTCGCTTACTTCCATATTTTATCAGCCGTTTCTTAGCCTTCTCTCTCTCTCCCTTCTGTGTCGTCGTCTTCTTCTCCTTCTTGCATTTCCTCTTCAATAATGCCATCGTTTTATGTATCGCCCTTCCACGTCTTTGCTTTCTCCTCACTCTTTTAACTTTTATAAATATTTCCCACTTGTGTTAATCATTTCTATACACTATTGTCTCTTAGCTATACACTATTGTCTTTACTAAATATTATATATATTGTATCACTTCCTAACTATGCTATTAACTGTGTTATCATCTATTTTCTATTACATTTTAATTATTTTAGTAACTATGTATTAACTATTTAATTCAATATTTTCCATTATCTATTAGCTATTACCTAATAACCAACTTGTATTATCAACCATCTTCTTCTTCTTCTTCTTCTTCTTTGTCTTGTTCTGGTGGGTGGGGAGAGAGCCTTCAGCTTTGCTAGTTTTACCTTCCACTTAGTAGAAAATGTGTTATAATTAAGTGTTTACTGCCAAGTAGGGACCAACTAATATGTGCAGTCTGTATAGCTATGTATGTAACTCTATGTACAGTGTGTAACTTTTTTTATTCTATTTATTTGCATCTTCTATTTCTGCCTCTTCTTTTTCTGCATCTTCTATTTCTGCATCTTCTATTCTGCATCTTATAATTCTGCATTTTCTTTTTCTGCATCTTCTATTTCTGCATCTTATAATTCTGCATCTTCTATTTCTGCATTGTCTTCCTGCCTTTTTAATTTTTGCTTCTTCTATTTCTGCATCTTCTATTTCCGCATGTTCTATTTCTGCATTTTCGAGTTATGTTTCTACTATGTCTGCATCTTATTTGTTCGTATCTTCTTTTTCTGCATCTTCTATTTCCGCATCTTCTATTTCTGCGCATCTTCTATTTCTGCATCTTCTATTTTTGCATCTTCTATTTTATGCACTAATTCATGTAATTATCTTCCTCTCATTCTAGTTCGTCTTTTCCCCTTATTATTCTCTCTCTCTCTCTCTCTCTCTCTCTCTCTCTCTCTCTCTCTCTCTCTCTTTCTACCTTCCTGCCAGCCTACCTACCTATCTATCTATATAATTATATTAATAATAATTCTATCTATCTATCTATCTATCTATCTATCTATCTATCTATCTATCTATCTATCTATCTATCTATCTATCTATCTATCTATCTATCTATCTATCTATCTATCTATCTATCTATCTATCTATCTACTGTATATGTATAGCCTCTTCTTCCCGATTCCTGCTCAGTTCAATTTGACTTGGTTTGCCGCCAAACTATTGCTGTTCAACCCTTCACCGCCAATACTCAAAATATGAAGGAATTGGACCAGACCACTGCAGCCTGTCAGAGAGAGAGAGAGAGAGAGAGAGAGAGAGAGAGAGAGAGAGAGAGAGAGAGAGAGAGAGAGAGAGAGAGAGAGAGAGAGTACAAAGGAAATCAAGCAACAACAGATCTAGTGACCCTTCTAGGTTGCTTGTCCTCCAAAACACTGAGGATCAAGTGTCCAAACAGTGGTTTAGAGTGGGTAAGGGAACATTGGAAAGGGAATTACTGCCCTGGAACTAATGTCCGTGGCAGGCAGGATTAGGAAGTTAGTAGGGGACAGATGGGTTAGTAACTGAGGGGGGGATAAAATAAAGTTATTCATTTACAAACGCAGTCAGTCGCGGGTTTGATGCGAGATATTTGTCTAGGCGGAGTTTAAATGAATCAACGGTGATGCAGTCTATAACGTTTCGGGGAAGCCCATTCCACAAGTTGACAACTCGATTGAAGAAGAAATTCTTAGATTCGTGTGAGTTAAAAGATTTACCAATAATTTTGCAACTGTTTCCCCGCGTGTAATTAGATTGGTCAATAGTGAAGTACTTACTACAGTTCATATTGTCGATGCCTTTGATGATTTTGAACACTTGAATTAAGTCACCTCTTAATCTGCGCTGGGTTAAAGGAAATAGATTTAATTCTCTAAGACGCTCTTCATATGGTTTGTTCTTTAGGCTAGGTATCATTTTGGTAACTCTACGTTGAACTCGTTCTAGCTTGTTTATATCTTTTTGGTAATAAGGGCACCAGGATTGAACGCAGTATTCCAGAAGAGGGCGGACTAATGAATTGTAAAGGGTTAGGATAACTTCTTTGGATTTATGCTCAAATGACCTGCCTATAAAGCCAATTATTTTGTTTGCCTTCTTAATAACTTCTGAACATTGTTGACTCGGTTTTAGGTTACTCGATATTGTTACTCCCAGATCGGTTTCTCTGTTTACATTCTTAAGCTGAGTGCCATTCATCGAATAGTTTGCGTTCTCATTTAGGTATCCGATATGTAGTACTTTACATTTATCCGCATTGAAACTCATTTGCCAAATTTGGGCCCAACATGACAATTTATCTAGATTGTGTTGCATATCGTCAACTTGTTCTTTTGAGAGTACGCTATTTGCAATTTTTGTATCGTCAGCAAATTTTGAGATTGTACAGGTGACACCCTCATCTATGTCGTTGATGTAAATTAGAAAGAGAATTGGTCCTAGTACCGATCCCTGGGGTACCCCGCTACTTACATTGGTCCATTTTGATGCCTTACCGTTTATGACTACTCTTTGCTTTCTGTCGCTGAGCCAATTTTCTATCCATTTCAACACACCGTCTTGTATTCCATGCGCTTTTAGTTTTAGCAGTAAACGTTTGTGGGGAACTTTGTCAAAGGCCTTTTGAAAATCAAGGTATATAATATCTACAGCTTTACTCTCATCGTAGAGGTTGAGGATATCGTGGAAGAAGTCTAAGAGGTTTGTTAAACAGGAACGTTTTTTACGAAAGCCGTGTTGAGTATCTTTAAGTATGTTATTTTCCTCTAAGTGATTTACGAGTGTCTCGTATGACCGTTTCTAGCATTTTACATACAACTGAGGTTAAGCTAATTGGACGATAGTTAATGGGTAGGGATTTGCTGCCGTTTTTGAATATCGGTGTTACGTTGGCTAGCTTCCACTGATCGGGCATAGTTCCAGACTGCAAGGATTTATTGAATAGTAATGTCAGTGGTTTAGAGAGCTCATCCTTAGCTTCCTTTAGAACTCTAGGCGAGATTGTATCAGGTCCAGGCGTTTTATTTACCTTGAGTTTATCTAAACAATTCAATACTTCTCTCTCTGTAACGGTGATATGCTTAGAACATCTGAATTATCAATCTGAATCGGCGATGGTGTAGGGATATCACTGAGGTCTTCTGTTGTAAAAACTGATGCAAAGAAGTTATTGAGGGCATTACTCATTTGTTCTTCGTCTTTGGTGTATTCTCCATTTTCATCGACTAACGGTCCAACAGTTGAAGTAACAACTTTTTTCTTTCTGATATAACTATAGAATTCTTTCGGGTTTGTTTTACTTTGATTCGCAATATGTAACTCTAAGGTCTTTTTACTTTGCTTAATTAACTTTTTGGCTTTGCGTCGTAGCTCTACAAATTTCAGCCGTTCTTCGTCATTTTGTGAGGATTTTAATCTATCATTAGCAAATTTTTTAGCAAGCAGGCAGTTTGAAATATCTTTATTCCACCATTTGGGCTTATTATTATGGCCTGGACGCCGAGTTTTCGATGGTATGCAGTCTTGCACTGCTTTTAGGTAAGTGGCTTCGAATAACTTCCAAGATGTATTTATGTCGTTATTGTGAATTAAAAAGCTCCAGTCAGTTTCTTTAAACATAGCTCTAAGTTTATGGAAGTTTGCTTTCTTGAAATTAGGGACTTTTTCGATGCTACTATTTGGTTCGTTACTAGTAAACTTTAAAGTGAAAGTTATCGTACGATGGTCGCTGTTACTGAATTCATCACCAACATTCAAATTCTCTATTAATTCTTCTTTTGTTGCAAGTACAATGTCAAGAACGTTATTACCACGGGTCGGCGTTCCAACAAATTGATAAAGCGAACTCTCTTGCAAGTTCGTATACAAGTCATGTCCGGAGTGTGAAGTAAGAGTATCGCCCCACTTGGTCACAGGTAAATTAAAGTCACCAAAAATTACGGTATCTTGCGAGTTACTTACATCTGCAATTTGTTCGTAAATATCTCGGTCAGTTTGCACTGATTGAGCTGGAGGTCTGTATATTAATGCAAGTATTATTTTGGTACCTTTATTATTCTTTATTAGCACAAAAGATGCGTCGATGTTCATAATTTGAGGTTTTGACAAGAGGGTAGGGTTAAGACTTTCTTTGATATATAGTAAAACGCCACCTCCATTTCAATTTATTCGGCTTTTCTCAAACATTACATAACCGGGAAGTGAATACTCTGCTAAAAAGTCTCTATCTTCTGTATTGAGCCAAGATTCTGTTATGCCAATCACATCATAATTTTCTGTAAACACTAGCTCCTCTAAATCTGAAAATTTATTGCGTATGCTACGAGCGTTTGCATAGAAAACCTTTAAATTTGTTATTTTAGAACTCACGGAACGCTCTTTAATAATATTTTTGGTTCTGATCGGATCTACATTTATGTTCATGGCTGTCCTCGGTCCTCGCTGTCTTCGGTCCTTATCGCTGGTGGTCCTCGGTTGCCTCTGTTTTTTTCTTGGCGTTGGATGATTTATGTCACTGCTGCTTCTTTTCGGATGGCGTTTTTTGATCCATGGCTGCGGACTGCTTCGTGTAGGAGACGACCCATGCGTGCTGAACCCACAGGGTTTAGATGAGTGCCATCCTTGCGGAACAGAGTAGGCTGGTTGTAGAAGTTGTCCCAGAGGTTGATGAATTCAACTTCTTCCCTCAGACACAAATGTTTTAGTCGGCTATTTGTGCTGAAAGCCTTGTCGTAGAATTTGTCAGGTGCGTCAATCTTGGGGAGAATGCCTGAGATGATGATATTCCTTGACTTGTTTTTGTAGTGCTGGATCATCTTGCGATATTTCTCCATCAACTCTTCGGATCTGGTGCGCATGACGTCATTTGAACCAGCATGGATGACAAAAAGGGTATTTTCATTTGCATCCTTTGTGGTATCTTCGAAGGCTTCCACAATGTCGTCCAGTCCAGCTCCTGGGATGCAAAATCTTTTTCGTTGATTTGGGACTCTGTCGCAGAACTCTTCGACCTGTCCTCGTAGGATGGAATCCCCAACGAGAGAGAGAGAGAGAGAGAGAGAGAGAGAGAGAGAGAGAGAGGTATGAGGTGAACGATTTGGATAGGGAAATAAATTAATAGGGAATTATGATGTCCATAATAATCTACCCTTTTAAAGGTCTATTGTATTGGTATATTTACTCTGATTTACATACAGCAATATGGTCAGGATTTTCATTCTAGTAGAGATAGCAAGCCCGAGAGTAAGTGACAGTGATAAATAAGGATAATACAGAAGAAAGAGAGAAAGATTGTGTGTTTGTGTGGGTGTTAGCTTGAGAGGGAGAGGTGAGTCGATCTCTGCTAAAAAGTCAAGAATTGAATTGAAATTGGCCAATGCACGTGTGTGTATGTGTGTTTGTAGATATATATATATATATATATATATATTCAAAAGGAAAAGGGTAGCCAAAACAAGGAAGATCCCCATCGTCATATTTATTGCAATATTTCGGACTCTGCGTCCATCATCAGGTCAGTGCACGATCCTATAAAATTAAATTACCATACATAAAATTTCGTAAATAGAAGGATCCGTAAAATAGTTTAAATACAAAGTAAATAAGGGTATAAAATAACTAGATGAAATTAATTCGTTAACAAACACCAGTACCGCATGAATAAAAGGAAAACTAATGCGATATGATTAAATAATAAAGACCAATCCCTACCCACCTAGATCCAACCCCAAGCCCACCTCGAGTACAACTGATGCGGTACTGGTGTTTGTTAACGAATTAATTTCATCTAGGTATGTTATACCCTTATTTAATTGTATTTAAACTATTATACGGATCCTTCTATTTACGAAATGTTATGTATGGTAATTTCATTTTATAGGATCGTGCACTGACCTGATGATGGACGCAGAGTCCGAAATATTGCAATAAATATGAAGATGGGGATCTTCCTTGTTTTGGCTACCCTTTTCCTTTTGAAAATACGTTATCCTGGAGGACAACTCACTGATATCATCATTAATATATATATATATATATATATATATATTAAACATGAACATTATAGATTCTTGTGGTAAAAAATATGCGAATATATTTTTCCACGCTAAAGGTGTGTATACAAGGGGAGGTTCACTGCATAAATCTTAAACAATGTTAGTGCTAAATTTAAATTGCATTTAAACAATATTGCATGCACAAAATAAGGGTTTAAAATGTATGTCCGTGTATCTTATTAGAAGGTTTGGACTTTTTCGTTTATATTAAAAATATGTTTATGTTATAAAAGTGCTAAAATGCATTTCCCTACTTTCGTAGATCTTCAGTTATTACAAATTTGCAAGAGTGGCTGGTTCCAGAGTCAGGTAGTTGGTCTGCACTTTTCTGCGGATTACCAGGCACTGGTAATATATATATATATATATATATATATATAGAGAGAGAGAGAGAGTAGCTGATACTTACCCATGCAGGAATTCAACTCAGCCAATATAACCCGTCTTGTTGAACGGAGGAGGAGGAGGAGAACTTGGAGAAGGAAAAGGAGAGTGAAGGAAAGAGAGAGATAAATAAGAGAGAGGAGCAGGAGCAGGACGAAAGGAAGAGGAGATAGCAGAACAGAAGAAAGGAGAGGAGCAGGAAGCAGTAAAGAAGAAAGGAGAGGAGCAGGAAGCAGTAGAGAGGAAAAAGAAAGTAACAGAGAGAGGAGGAGAGAGCATGACGAAGGGGGAAGTGCAGGAGGAGAAGGAGAACTAAGATGAGAGAGAGGAGGAAGCAGAGAGGTGCAGCAGAAAATGGAGGAAGACGAGAGGAAAAAAAGGAGAAAAATAGGAGAAGGGAAAACAAGGAGGACGAAGAAAAGAGAGAGGTGAAGGAGAGAACAATATAGATTTTTTTTTTTTTTTTTTTTTTTTGGGGGGGGGGGGGAGCTCTGTGTAGAATAGCAATATTCCTTGACAGTGGAAGCTGCAGGGTTCTCTACGATGTCGAGGTGCGCTCCCATCTTGAATATGCCCCATTGTTTTACCGGAGATGTCCTCCTTCCCACTTAACCCGTACTCTACTGTAAGATATAGTAATAAAAGTCCCCAGCAGTCCCAAGCAATGTGGCAAAAATGGCAGGAGAGGCCACCTATCCACCTCCAAAGATGAGGCAACACTGGCTCTTGTCACCCTTCAGTGGGTCTCATATAAGCTGAGAAGTGTTGCCAACACGGGAGCAGTGCTCAAAAGGTCGTGGTAACTGGTACAGGCAGTTACAAGGAAAATACATTACTGACGTATATATACGGCTCTGAGACTGGGGAGTTACTTATCTACTGACGTATATATACGGTGCTGGGATTGGAGGGGTTAAGTCTTCTAGACAAACTGATTGGAGCAGAACCAAGGTATTAGAGACTCCAACAAAATCTAACACAGAAGAGCTGTAGCAGCACTCACTGTGTTTTACAAAGCCAATGTGGAGAGGAGACCTCATCTACAACCCCTGCAGGTCAAGAAAGATGAAAACGTTAGGATTACAAGTAGCTCCCTCATCAACTCCCTGCCCCTGGTTTTATTATTCTCTCGGACAGCTCTCCACCAGCGAAGGTTTATTTCTCAATCCACAATAATATGGACCAAGTTGGCCCTGGTTCAGTCTTTCAGCACTATATCTTCAACTCAAGATATAAAGGTGTTCACAACTTGCCCAGATGCTTCACAAGTTAGCTTTAAGGGGAGATGGGTCGTTTGTGTGGTCCCTCTTCTTGCTTTAAGGGGAGATGGGTCGTTTGTGTGGTCCCTCTTCTTGCTCATGTTTACCCCTATTAGTTTTTAGATTTTAAGACGATCGGTCCATTAGTTTGGCGATTTTAAGATCTTGCACCCGCTTTCTCTGTCAATATTAAAACTTGTTTTGTAATTTAGGTGTCAATGTTATCTGGCGAGCGACAGCGATCTTGCAATTTATGAGGAACCGGCCTTCGGCCGGGAAACATTTTCTACTGAAAAATGTACAAATTTATCTTGAAGGAAGGTTTTGGGCAGGTGTTTTATTAAGCTTGATGGAGATCTAGGGAGGAAAATATCAAAATAATAAAAAGGTACATAAATAAGGAAATAAATACGCCCATTTATTAAGGTTCAAAGATTGGCAATGGTGTAACCTTATATATACTCACAACTGTATATAATTATGTTCAGTGTAGTAAATATAGAATAACTGAAAAATGCAACAGTTGAAAGTGTGAGAATGTTTAAGAGAGGGGGAGTTACATAGATTTACATGTATACACTGGCCACACAGATCTTACGATCCCTGCGAGGTGGCCAGGACTTAATCCTAGTAGAGATAGCAACCCAAAGAGAAAGTGGAAGGAAACGATAGCAAAGATGAAGGCTCTCTTCCCACCCTCTGGCAATTTGCTGTACCTGAAAACAGTTAGAAGTGAATAACCTTGCAGGGCTTGGAAATCGCCTGAAGGAATGTATAGTATAGATAGAAATGGAAAGGAAAAGGCATCCACATCTTCACTCTTTTTTCTGCTCTCTTCAACTAAAAACTTGTTCATTTCTGCCAGGTTCTCTTGTCAGTGATCAGCTTCTACTGCAGACCAACTTCTCTGTGATATGAGTTTAACCTTTTTGTAAATGTGTATATTGAGTCACTGTCAATAACTTCATTAAAGAGCTTATTCTACTCCCTAATAATTCTGTGGGTGAAGACATTTTTAGTTATGTCTAGGTTCACTTTCCTGTTTGTTAGTTTTAATTTGTTTCTTCTTGTGGAACCTTCTTTGGCTATCTTAAATCGATTAATAGAATTTACGTTACTAATTCCTTATTGGCGGGTGGTAGGGTAGGCCTATTTTACACTGTACCGCACAGCGGGGGGGTTTTACCCTAAATAGGGTTGTTTCCGTGCTCATTTTCATGCATAAACAAGACCCAGAGCGCAAAAACAAGTATCTCTCCCTGAAAGGGCGTAAACAGAGCTTTCCAATGACACCCGAACCATCCTTGTACGACCACTGGTTCTCTTGCAACGATCGTGCAACACGAGTGAAAAAACCCTAAAATAAGGTAATTTCCGTACATAATTCCCTGTGTAGCAAGTGAGAAAGGGGGGAGAAGGGTGGAATACAGTTCAGTACGTCCACGGTGGTCTTGGGGAGCGGTCATAAGGTTACTACGCTCGTCTCACCGCTCAGCTCTCTCTCTCAGCAACATTACGTGCTGAAAATGGCGCTCGACAGCTGTCGTGCACCGCCACATAGTCCAAATTTATATCACTCGACATATGTTGCGCGCAGCCAGTTAAGGGTTAAAACACTCTATCAGCTGTCCCTTTACTCTCCGCTTCTAAAGCAACACCAGATCGAGTTCTCTTATACTCCTCTCATTGTATGGCTTATTTCTAAGGGAAGGGATTAACTTTGTTGCTCTACGCTGAACGGATTCGAGTTTCTTGATGTCTTTTATTAAGTAGGGAGACCAAAACTGCACAACATATTCCAGATGTGGCCTCGGAGAAAAAGTATAGGCTGGGAAGGATTTGGAACAAATATGTTCGCTGAGAGAGTAGGGTGGCTAATTAGGCTTTTCTTTATCCTGTCAGGGTTTATTGGGGATTTGTGATCTGACTGGCGATTATCCCTTGTCTTCTCGTGAACTTCATACACAGCTGCATTTAATTTCGCAGTTAACCACGTGAAACCAGTGTGGGAGAGATGAATTCCATCACATCTGAAAAATTCCCTTTTCCTATTTACTTCATTTTAAAGGGGTTAATGAATGTGACTTGCTGTTGACTACAGATTTGATTTAATGACTCGTTGATGCCATTGGCCCTGAAATTACTGTAACTGCTTTATTTCATGCAGGGAGGGATTCCTAGTATGATACAGTTTTTAGTTTTGTTTCTTGCTTCTTGGATCAGTATTTTGTATTTGGTCATTATTTCATTGCTACTTGTTTTTCCCCCGTCGTAAACATCGTTACTGCCTACACACACTTACCCAAAATCCTAGGAGTAACATATGATACTTTAATGACATTCAAACAGCACACTACAAACATGAAAAAGAAACTGACACCCAGACTTAACGCCCTCGGGTCACTTGCCCATACAAAATTTGGACACACCAAAGAAACCACCACCACATTTACAAACAATACTTAATATCAGTGATGGAATACGCAAACCCGGCCTGGGCTTCTAACCTAGCTGAAACACATCATAAGACCTTACAGACTATTCAAAATAAAGCCCTAAATATCATCACAGGCTGCACAGCTACTACACCTACAGATCACCTACATCAAGAAACTCAAGTCCTCAAAGTCAAAGACCATCTGGACATGAGAGGCACTCAATTCCTGGCAGCAGCCTCCACGAACCAACACCACCCACTACACTACATGGCAACAGACCCACAGACACAAATAAATATCAAAACATCACCCAGCACACGATATCACACACAAATACTGTCTTCTCTCCCTCCCTGCCCACCAAAACCAGCTTCCAGAAGCACATCCATACTCATATCTCTCGACATTCCATCCAATCACTCATAGACAACACGCACGACCTCCCGAAATCCACCCTTTTGAATCCTCCCTTCCTCGAGAGGACAGAGCCCACCTGGCCAGGCTGACATGCGGACACCATCCAGTTCTTCTGAGTTATCAGAAGAGACTGGATGACTCCGTCATCGACACCTGCCCAGGATGTAACACAGCACCCCATACTATTGAACACATAATAGAAAACTGCATTTCACACAATCACTTGCACCAACAACACAACCTACACTCCGTAAGAGCTTTGTGGGAAAGCCCGACCGTGGCCATGGCCTTCCTTAAGGACTCGGGGCTGTTCGGCCAGGCAGCTTATGGAACGACAACAACAACAACAACACTGAGAATTAGGCAGGTATCTTGTTTTATTTGGGACTACCTGATGTCGTTGGTGATGTGGGCTATTTTAGCACCTGGTATGAATTTGACAGACATTTTACCTGGTGCTAATGTAGCCCATTGGTCCACGTCAGAGCGAGTCACTAACTATTTGCGACTTTATTTCATGTTTGCTAACCAGTGTAGCCTTGGACTCATGGTGCAGTTTTCTTTTCGTTACTTTACTATTGTGTGCATTTTCTGCACCTTCAGCCTGTTCTGCACTGTTACCTAGTACATCATATATGTTGGCAATGGGGATTTTGTTTATCTTTGGGGCAGTCTGTTTTTTTTTTTTTACCTCTGACTACCTGGAAGGCAACTCTAGAGTCAAACTGTGGGTGTGAAATGGGGAGGTTTTGTTGGTTAAGGTGGGGGCTATTACGTTGCTCTTTGAGTAGACATAATTCATGTTTGAGTTCGCTCACTTCTTCTTTGTATGCTTCTACTGTTAGCTCAAGGAACTGGAATTTCTCACCAGTTAGACACTTTAGAAGCATCTCTCGTCTGGGAAACCATGCCGGAATAAAATGTCTCCCTACAACATAGAGTTTTGTATCTCTTTAGTGGCATTATATCTCTGTGTTGAAAAAATAAAATAATAATTATATACAAATAATGTAGAATTAGAATATACAGAGAAGGGGCTGGGTAACTTAGACGAGTGTAGGGTCCTTAGTTCGCCCGGGGGTGCTGCCTCGCCAGGTCAGGTCAGGTCCTCAGGAGCTCACCAGGGACATCCACTCATAACCACTTCAACAGTTCAACTTGGAGAGAGAGAAAGAGAGAGAGAGGGTGGGGGGGAGGGGGGAGTGAAATAAATAAAACTATAAGGTACAGGAAAAAATGGCAACAGCTGCAAGTGTCACAAGGTAAAGGCGAAATGGAATAAGGAAAGAGGATGCAGATGGGGGCAAAATGTGAAAATGGAGAGAGAGAGAGAGGGGGATTTACATATATTAATACAGAAACACTGACCACGCAGGCCTTGCGGACATAATTCTAGTAGTGATTGCAGAACCTAAAATACAGGAAAGTGGAAGAAAACATAGCATAGGAGAGAGAGAGAGAGAATGATGAAGAGGATAATTGGTAAGAACATTTTGGTAGCATATTTACTTCCTTTCTCGGCCACCTTCCCAAATTCCCTTGCATTTTAAATTTATATTAGTCTCCCCCTCTCTCTCTCTCTCTCTCTTTACCGTTAATCAAAATCATAGTGCAATTTTGGTCTCCTTATCTAAACAAGGACATTGAGAAACTCGAGTCAGTGCAAGAAAAGAGGGACACAGTTGCTACCGTCACAGATAAATAAATCATATGAACAATTATAAAGATTACATTTGTTTTCACTTTTGTTTTCTATGTGAGTGAGGGAGACAAAAGGCAGAACTGCCTGTAGCGAGTGCCTCCCCCAGAGTTGAAAAAGTGACAGGGCCAAAATCAAGGGACATTCGAACCAAAATGCCTGGACACACTGAGCTTGAAGCAATTTAAGTCATAGGATGAGGGAAAGACTGATTCTGGGAGAGAGTTCCAGAGCTCAGCTGTTGAATAGAAGAAATACTGAGAGTAACGTTTCACTCTTGAGTTGGAGATTAATTGAGTGTTTCCAAACAGTAAAAGATTTTGACAAAATTGATGTAGATTCACTGTTCAACATTGTTTTACCATCAATATTTTTTACCGTCACTATTGTTTACGGTCAACTTTATTTAACATCAACAATTTTACCATCATCATTATTTACCGTCAACATTTATTACCATCAACAATTTTACTGTCAACATTATATACCGTCAACATATTTTAACGTCAACATTTGCTACCGTCAACAATTATACCGTAAACATTTGTTAGCGTCAAATATTTACCGGCAACGTATTTTACCGTCAACCTTTTACCGCCAACATTATTTACAGTCAATTTTTTCTACCGTCAACAATTTTACAGTCAACATTTTACCGTCAACATTATTTCCGCCAACAAATTTTACCTCAATTTTTTTTTCCGTCAACATTTTACCATCAATATTTTTGCCGTCAACATGTTACCGTCAACATTTTATCCATTAACATTTTTCTGTCAACATTATTTCCGTCAACATTTTATTGTCATAATTTTTTAGCAACTCGTTAAACCATTTCATACTATTTCGGAAGGGTCTCTGGGAATCAAAGGAGTAACATTTATTTTAATTAAGGGGGGGGGGGGGTTAGTGTGTTCCCTAAACCTCCTTCAAGCTTATAATTACACCCCCCTTTGAAGATACATTTGTGTATTTTTTGGTAGAAACATTTCCTGGCCGAAGGCCGGTTACTCTTACATTACAGGCTCGCTATCACCAAACTAATGGGACGAATGTTTAAATCTCAAAATCAATGGGGCAATAAATGAGGGAGAAAGGGGTCCACAAACAAAATGTATCCAGTGGAAATCTCCCCTTAACTCTCCAGTTCCTCCAAAACTAAACAATGTCGTCTAATGATAACCAGAATAAAAAATGCCAACAACGCATTCTAATCCTCAAGCGTTTGATGCAATGTTATAGGAATTATGTTACCATAGCCGGTATCACACAAGAGCTTTCTTAGTCAACATTCGATAATCAAAAAATTTCTGGCAACATTTCTGAAACATTTTGCACTGGTATCGGAAACTAGACTGTTGGTCGATGAATTTAGGTGAGCGAAATATTGTATAAAGTTGACCTCATACTGGCCTCGCACTGGCCAGACCAGTGTTGAGGATAAATGTTACAAAGCAGTACAAAGGAAATCAAGCAACAACAGGTATAGTGACCCCTCTAGGCTGCTTGTCCTCCAAAACACTGCGGAGCAAGTGTCCAAACAATGGTTTAGAGTGGGTAAGGGAAAATTGGAAAGGAAACCACTGCCCTGGAACTAATTTCCGTGGCAGGACTAGGAAGTTAGTAGGGGACAGATAGGTTAGTAACATAACACAGTTATATGGATCTTTCATATATCTGGGACAAAGAGAGTAACGTATTAGCAATATATAAACGCAATAATCCTTTGATGAATATGAGGGGGGAATAAAATTAAGTTATTCATTTACAAACGCAGTCAGCCGTGGGTTAGATGCAAAATATTTGTCTAGGCCAAGTTTAAAAGAATCAACAGTGCTGCAGTCTACAACGTCTCAGGGAAGCCCATTCCACAAGTTGAAATCTCGTTTGAAGAAGAAATTCTTAGATTCGTGTGAGTTAAAAGATTTACCAATAATTTTGCAACCGTTTCCCCGCGTGTAATTAGACTGGTCGATAGTGAAGTACTTACTACAGTTCCTATTGTCGATGCCCTTGATGATTTTGAACACTTGATTTAAGTCACCTCTTAATCTGCGCTAGGTTAAAGGAAATAGATTTAATTCTCTAAAACGCTCCTCGTATGGTTTGTTCCTTAAGCTAGGTATCATTTTGGTAACTCTACGTTGAACTCATTCTAGCTCGTCTATATCTTTTGGGTAATAAGGGCACCAGGACTGAACGCAGTATTCCAGAAGAGGGCGGACTAAGGAATTGTAAAGAGTTAGGATAGCTTCTTTGGATTTATGCTCAAATGACCTGCCGATAAAGCCAATTATTTTGTTTGCCTTTTTAACAACTTCTGAACATTGTTGACTCGGTTTTAGGTTACTCGATATTTTTACTCTCAGATCGGTCTCTCTGTCTACACTATCAAGCTGCGTGCCATTCATCGAATAGTTTACTTTCGCATTTCGGTATCCGATATGTAGTACTTTACATTTATCCGCATTGAAACTCATTTGCCAAATTTCGGCCCAACATGACAACTTATCTAGATTGTGTTGCATATTGTTAACTTGTTCTTTTGAGAGTACGCTATTTGCATTTTTTGTATCATCAGCAAACTTTGAGATTATACAGGTGTCTCGAGACCCTCATCTATGTCATTGATATAAATTAGAGAGATAATTGGTCCTAGTACCGATCCCTGGGGTATCCCACTACTTACATTGGTCCATTTAGATACCTTACCGTTTATGACTACTCTTTGCTTTCTGTCGCTGAGCCAATTTTCTACTCATTTCAATACACCGTCTTGTATTCCATGCGCTTTTAATTTTAGCAGTAAACTTTTGTGGTGAACTTTGTCAAAGACCTTTGAAAATCAAGGTATATAATGTCTACAGCTTTACTCTCATCATAGAGGTTTAGGATATCGTGGAAGAAGTCTAAGAGGTTTGTTAAGCAGGAACGTTTGTTTAGAAAGCGGAAGTGAGTATCTTTAAGTATGTTATTTTCCTCTAAGTGTTTTACAAGTCTGTCTCTTATTAGTGTTTCTAGCATTTTACATACAACTGAGGTTAAGCTAATTGGACGATAGTTACTGGGTAGGGATTTGCTTTTTTTTTTTTTTTAATATCGGTGTTACGTTGGCTAGCTTCCACTGATCAGGCATAGTTCCAGACTGCAAGGATTTATTGAATAGCAATGTCAGTGGTTTGGAGAACTCATTCTTAGCTTCCTTTAGAACTCTAGGTGAGATAGTATCAGGTCGGGGCAATTTATTTACCTTGAGTTTATCTAAACATTTCAATACTTCTCTCTCTGTAATGGTGATATTGCTTAGAACATCATAATTATCTATTTGAACCGGCGATGCTGTAGGGATATCAGTAAGGTCTTCTGTTGCAAAGACGGTATTGAGGACATTATCATTTGTACTTTGTACTTGGTATATTCTCCATTTTCATTGACTAACGGTCCAACAGTTGAAGTAACTACTTTCTTCTTTCTGATATAACTATAGAATTCTTTCGGGTTAGTTTTACTTTGATTCGCAACATGTAACTCCAGGGTCTTTTTACTTTGCTTAATTAACTTTTTGGTTTTGCATCGTAGTTCTACAAATTTCACTTGTTCTTCCTCATTTTGTGAGGATTTTAATATATTAATTAGTACACTTTTTAGCAACCAAACAGTCTGAAATCTCTTTATTCCACCATTTGGGCTTATCATTATGGCCTGTACGCCGTATTTTCGATGGTATGCATTCCTGCACTGCCTTTAGATAAGTGTTTGCGAATACTTCTGAGATGTATTTATGTCGTTATTGTTAATTAGAAAGCTCCAGTCAGTTTTTTAAACATTGCTCTAAGTTTGCGAAAGTTTGCTTTCTTGAAATTAGGGACTTTCTCGATGCTGCTATTTGGTTCGTTACTAGTTAACTTTAAACTGAAAGTTATCGTACGATGGTCGCTGTTACTGAATTCATCACCGACATTTAAATTGTCTATCAATTCTTCTTTTGTTGAAAGTACAAGGTCAAAGACGTTATTTCCACGGGTTGGAGATCTAACAAATTGATTTAGCGAACTCTCTTGCAAGTTTACATACAGGTCTTGTCCAGAGCGTGAAGTAATACTATCTCCCCACTTGGTCACAGGTAAATTGAAGACGCCAAAAATTATGGTATCTTGTGAGTTACTTAAGTCTGCAATTTGATCATAAATTTCTCGGTCAGTTTGCACTGATTGAGCTTGAGGTCTGTATATTAATGCAAGTATTATTTTTGTACCTTTATTATTCTATATTAGCGCAAAGGATGTGTCGACGTTCACAATGTTGAGGGAAAAGGCGCTCGTGTGATACCAGCGTAATAATAGTCTGTCTCCAGGCTAGTTAACCCTTTCAGTATCAGGGACGTCCTTTTCATACTATTCTGGCAACTATGTGACTATTTTATTCAGCTTATGAAGGACCTGTAGCAATAATAAGTCTTCAAACAATCTTAACCAACCCTTTTAACTATCACAGATCCTTCCTAAGCTGCATACTATCGATTCTGAGTATAGCTATAATACAATGTTGTTGTTGTTGTTGTTGTTCCCCAAGCTGCCTGGCCGAACAGCCCCAAGGCCCTGAGCAAGGCCAAGGCCATAACCGAGCGCCCCCACAGAACCCTCCCCGCCGACCACAATAAAGCCTGGGTGACCGAAGCCACTCCATGGCGGGGAGCTGAGGAGGGTGCGGAAATGCCCGGGAAACCAAAGCCCCACCCAGGGCCCTGTGTCCCTCAGCAGTTATGAAGAGAAAGTTGAGGGGCAAGGGAAAAATGTGACGCTTTGGCTTCCAATCTTGGTAGATTGGGAGGTCAATCCACGTTAGAGACGCCGTCACTTGAGATCTAGAAAATATATAAGTAAAAGGAACAGTCAGAGTAAGCTATGGGTATGGCAGAGATTGCTCAGTTCTCACTCTGATAGACCAGCCCATCACCACACTATAATACAATGTAATCCACGTCGCTGTTACTCAAGAGGGTTATCAAGCCCATGCAAAACACTAACTATAATATTAAGGGGAGGATGCTTGTTTTCTCTGACCCCCTTCTCCCTCATGTTTATCCCGACTAGTTTTCGAATATTAAGACGTTCGGCCCATTAGTTTGGCGATTTTAAGACTTTTCGCCCCATTTTTGTGTTAATATGAAGACCTTTCGTGCCATTTAGGTGTCGATTTTCTTCCTGGCGAGCGATGTCGAGCCTGTAATTTTAGGAAGAATTGGCCTTCGACCGGGAAATATTTTCTACCGAAAAATATACAAATTTATCTTGAAAGGGGGATTAGGGGTTGTATTTTTAAGCTTGATGGAGGTCTAGCGAGGAAACTAAGAAATATATATAACAAATAAGTAAATAGACCAACAAATAACCACTACCCTCCCCCTACCCCCATAATGATAATGATAGTAATAACAATAAAACAAACTCTCCTTCTAAAAGTGTACTTCATTTGCTGTCAGACCAGTGTTGGTGATAAATGTTGGAGGACAAAATCGCTTGTGTGATACCGGTCGTTTTTCTGGACCCCTTTTTCCCTCATATTTAGCCACATTAGCTTTGAGATTTTTAGATGTTCGCCCCATTAGTTTATCAATTTTAAGAGATTTCGTCCCATTTTTTCTTCAATACCAAGACCTTTCGTGCCATGTAAGTGTCGATTTTTTTCCTGTCGAGCCATAGTGAGCCTGTAATTCAAGAGGAACTGGTCTTCGGCCAAAACATTTGTTTCCACATAATGACAAAATGTATCTTGAAGGGGAAATTGGGCGTTTTTTTTTTTTTTTTTTTTAGCTTGTTAGAGGCCTAGATAAAAAACTAAAATCCTCGTGTATGAGTCAATATCTCGCTAGCTTAAACAAAACAGGCTATAGGAAACTTAAGATGTCGCTGGAACACTTCAGCGGTTGATGTTTCGGAGTTGCAACATCCGAAACAGACCGTAGATATATTGATACTATACTATGTAACTGTTGTCGCTTGCATTATGACTAGATTTTGGATCTTACAGAGTTATTAAGGGGGGATCTCCACTTGAGGGATTGTTTTCTTGACCCCTTTCTCCCTCATGTTTAGCCCCATTGCTTTTGATATTATAAAACGTTTGCCCCATTAGTTTAGCGATATTAAGAACTTTCACCCCATATTAAGACCTTTCGTGCAATTCAGGTGTCGATTTTATCCTGGCGAGTGATAGCGAGCCTGTAATTTAAGAGGAACCGGCCTTCGGCTGGGACATTTTTCTACCGAAAAATGTACATATTTATCTTGAAAGGGACTCATGGGGGTGTAATTTTAAGATTGATGGAGGTCTAGGGAACAAACTAAATACCTCCCCTTAACCAATGCTGTACCGGCGACGTCCTTTTAACTTTAATCGGGCTAGTATTAGACGATTGCATTCTGAATGAAACGGTCCTCCAGCAATGAACAACCTTCTAACCATCTCCCTTGACTCTTCGCTACTACAGATCCTTCTCAACCTATAACAAACGGTCCTCCAGCAATTAACAACCTTCTAACCATCTCCCTTGACTCTTCGCTACTACAGATCCTTCTCAACCTATAACAAACGGTCCTCCAGCAATGAACAACCTTCTAACCATCTCCCTTGACTCTTCGCTACTACAGATCCTTCTCAACCTATAACAAATGACCTAACTATTGGTAGAATCAACCAAGAAAAGACGTCGCCGGTACAGAAGGGGTTAATTGTGTACAGTCCTATTACCCCATTCACTACCAGGGACGTCTTATTTGACATATTCTGGCAACTATTAGATGATTGTATTCAGCTTAGGAAAGACCTCTAGTAAAAAAAGGCTTCAAATTAATTTCAGCCAACCCTTTTAACTACCACAGATTCTTTCTAAGCTGCATAATATCGTATCATTATAGCTAGATTTTAATACAAAACACGTCGCTGGTACTCAAAGTGTTAACCAATTAACTACCAGAGACATCCTCTTTACCCTCACGTAGCTTCTTGCTTTGTGCAGGGGCACAGCGCGACCCTGTTTTGAGTATTGTTCGGATGTGTGGGGAGGCTACACCCATACCGCACTTCTCGAACGAGTAGAATCAAAAGTATTTTGCCTCATCAACTCGCTTGCTCTTACTAGTTCCCTACAATCTGGTTTTACACGCTGCAATGTTGCATCTCTTTCACTATTCTATTGTTATTACAATAATCAATGTTATTCAGAGCTCTCAGTGTATACCCCCTCTCTTGCGGCAGGCGCAAGGCACCCGCCTTTCAACACAGTCCCACTCCTATTGTGTCCCGAATTGACAAATGTTCGGTCTTTCTTCTACTCAACAAGTGAACTCTGCAACTTTATCCCTCAATCAATCTTTCATTCATCCTATGACTGGTTGAAACTGTGTTTGTCCAGGCATTTTTACCCAACGTGTCTTTAATTTGGCCCTGTCACATAATTGGCTCTGGGGGAGATATTCGTTTCAGGCAACCTGCCTTTCGTCTCCTTCAGAAACATAGAAAATACAAATATCATAAGATCGCCAAACTTATGGAGCGAACGTGTTATAATCTGGAGACTAATGGGGCTAAGCATTAGGGAAAGGGGGTTCCATAAGAACCAAACCTTCGCTTAATGGGGTTTAAACAGCTAATTAGCTTCAACAGATAATCATGTAGTCTAGTAATATTAGGGATGTTGTAGAGACCATAGAATAATAATAATAATAATAATAATAATAATAATAATAATTATTATTATTATTATTATTATTATTATTATTATTATTATTTATTATAATTATTATTATAATTATTATTATAATTATTATTATAATTATATTATAATTATTATTATTATATTTATAATTATTATTATTATAATTATTATTATAATTATTATTATAATTATTATTATAATTATTATTATTATAATTATTATTATAATTATTATTATAATTATTATTATAATTATTATTATAATTATTATTATAATTATTATTATTATTAATTAATAAATATTGAAGGAAATATAATATACCGTATATGGTATTGTTAGAGAGATCGACCAACCTTCGCCATTTTGGTGCCACTGGTGATGTGTTTCTCTCTTTACACTAAATATAATCTACATAACCATAATAAATTAGGGGAGGTGTGGTGGAGTGGTCATGCCACTGGATTGGTAATCCAATGGACCCGGGTTCAAATCCCGATATGTCAATGGGAAGATATTATTGGGATTGAATTTGTGCTGTACCTAGTATCAGTGCATTACCACAAAGCCCACCGAAATGCCAAAAAAATACCCTCATTGTTCCCTGATTAAATAACACTGTATGAATATTCCCATATTCAAAATATGTTACAGGGGGACAATGCCTAGTGAGTTCACTGCTCAATAGGTGGCGTTCTGAGAGTGAGGGTCCGAGTCTGCAGGGTGAGACGGTGAAGCACCTGAGCGAAGCAACCAGCCGCTTCAGAGATGGAGCTGCTTCGATCCATGATGGATGCTTCACAGGTCTCACTCCCCAGACTGGAAGAAGACCTCACGGGCTTCACCGTGTTGAGCGGTGGAATTTACAGGCTCTCAGCCTATGCCCGAGAGGGAGTAGTTGGAATATAGAAAAAAAAAAAAAAAAAAAAAACATTTGGGAATACCGTTACAGGATATATAGTTTGATCTTGGGATATACATTCTTCAAGATAAAAAAGGAAATACAACCTCGTTCTTTGATAATTAAGTTTCCATAATGGCGTCCAAAGACAATGATGGCCTCTCTCTCTCTTACTACAGGTCTCTAGGGAAATATTAATAGCGCTATGACCTCCGATCTAAATGCTAATTAGAGCGTGTTAATTAGATGCCGTACAGGAAAAGGTACGCCTGTGACGTTAATCAGATATAATAACATTGGTGATATTAATGGTAAAGGTCATAATAATCCCAGGATTGTTGTTGTAGTTCCATTATGATATATATATATATATATATATAATTATATTATGATGCTTCACCTACGTTCTTCACTGTCTCATCCCCTAGACCCGGACCTTCACTCCCAGAACTCCACCTATTGAGCAATTAACTCACTAGGCATTGACCCCCTGTAGCATATTTTGAATATGAGAATATTCATACAGTGCTATAAATTACCTCTGTCCCCAGTCAGTCGGCGCCCTTCCTCCCAACCAGCACCGCCTTCATACATATACTTCCTCACTCCATCCTTCCACCTCTCTTTCGGTCTACATCTCCCTCGCTGGAGAAATGCCCCTTTTTAAATAATGATATACTTATAATTAATTTTGAAATTCATGACTATTTGTTTCTTCTTTTTCCTAAATTGTAATCACTATATTGGTGCGAGGCAATTCTCATTGGACCCTCCCAATTAAATATGGAAACTTTATATGCCCTAGTTTGGGCCACTTCATACCCATACATTTTTAAGGGGAGAACGGGTCGTTTTTATGAACCCCTTTCTCTCTCGTGTTTAGCCCCATTGTTTGTTTTTTTAGATTTTAAGACGTTCGGCCCATTAGTTTGGTGATTTTAAGACTTTACACCCCATTTCTTTGGCAATATTCAGACCTTTCGTGCCATTCAAGTGTCGATATTTTCCTGGCGAGCGATAGCGAGCCTGTAATTTTAAGAGTAACTGGCCTTTGGCCGTTACATTATTCTACCCAAAAATGTACAAATGCATCTTGCAGGGGGTCTAAGGTTTATTTTTTTACAGGTAGATGGAGGTTTAGGGAGGAAACTAACTCATATTAAAAACAATCCAATCACTAAGCAAATAAATAAGCCCATATCTTCTTAAAGTGCAGCACTCATGTTGGCTTTTTCTTACTAATAATAATAATAATCGTCTGGTTACTTATATTGTGCCCGTATCTCCTCCTTCGAGGATTCTCAAGCGCTTGACACTTCATTAATCAACCAGAGACCATTACCCATCCCCCTTGCTCATGGGGAGACGGTAATTGCCGGCTATATCTCAGAAAAACTTTTCAATCTGAGCGGGGATTGAACGCGAGACCTGCATGATGTGAAGCAGGGACGCTATGAACTGAGCCAGCCGGACGGCCAGTTACTATGCAGTTCTCTTGTTTAAAAATAAATATGCTCGCGTTTTAGTCGTGCAATATATCTATCTAACTATCTATCTATCTATATATCTATATACATATAATTATTTATTTATTTTGTGACTTTATTTTTCATTGTATTAGTTATTTGTGTCGACCATTAACTTGCCCTGTCTGCACTCCTTTGGTGTTCGGAGGCTTCTATGCCAAAAAAAATAAAAAAAATAAAAAATAAATAAAAACTTAATAACAAGTTTCCCTAACTTTTAAAGAGCATCGTCAACCTTCTGGAGGGACTTTAGCATAATACCCTACTCTTAAGGTGGTGTCACACGAACGAATTTTCTGGCAATTTTCGATGAGCAAGTTTTTCCTCGTACAATTTTGAGGCCTTTTCACATTGGAATCGGAAACTAGATCGAAGGTAGATTATGTTAGGTAGTTTCATTCATATTAACCCCTTCTGTACCGCAGACGTGTTTTAACTTTACTTTGGCTACTATTAGACTATTTTACTCAGTTTCAAAAGGGCCTCCAACAATTAAAGGGCTTCGAACTATCTTAACCCCCTCCGACATCATATAATTATAAACTTACTTACGGGGTGGCAGAGAACCCGGTATTTCCGCCACAACACTCTTTTTTACACTGAGGGACCGGTAGAAGTCGGAGGTATTTGGGGTTGCCACAAACCGACAGATTCTGATCTAACTTACTGAGCTCAATATGACGCAAATGCGTCATATAACTTATTATTGAGCTATTTCACTAAGTTCATATGACGCAATCGTGTCATATGATACTCTTGGGCATACCGCCATATTACGCGATCGCGTCATAGATGTCAGAGGGGGTTAATTAACCATTTTTAATACCACAGATTCTTCTTAAGCTGCACAAAATCTTCTAAATATAGCTACAATAAAAGGAAAAATATGTTGCCGGTACGGAAGGGGTTAAGCTTAAATTTTGAAGCTGACAGACTACAATTTCCTGTAAAAATTGAGGGAAAAATCGCTGGTGTGACACCAGCTTTAGGGTGACCAACTTGGGTGAGGATTGTTTGCCCTTGGTTACCCACGTCGTTTACCAACCAGTCACTTCGTTTTTCTGGACCACTTTCTCCCTCGTGTTTAGCCTCATTAGCTTAGAGATTGTAACCCCTACTGTACCGGAGGATACAGTAATAAAAGTCACCCCCCCCCCCCACCCCCTGTCCCCAGCAATGTGGCCAAAATGGCAAGATAGGACAACTTTCCACCTAAAGAAATGAAGGAATACTGTTTCTCCCAGCCTTCAGAGGGTTGGATATAAGCTGAGAAGTGTTGCCATATAGAGAGCTGTGCTCAAACGGTCGAGCTAGCAGGCACAGCCTGATACAGGCAGTTACAAGAAAATTACATTACTGACGGCTCCCTGTCGTCGCTGGGACTGTGGAGTGACTTATCTACTGATGGCTCCCAGCTGTCGCTGGTATTGGACAGGTTAAGACGTTCGACCCATTAGTTTGGCGAATTTAACACCTTTCGTCCAATTTCGTTGTCAATTTTAAGCCCTTTCCTGCCATTTACATGTAAAAAAAAATCCTGGAGAGTGGCAGCGAGCCTGTAAATTTTAAAGGAACCGGAAATTTTTCTACCGAAAAATGTACAAATTTATCTTGAAGGGAGATCTAGGGGTGCTCTTTTATATTTGATGAAGGTATTGGGAGGAATCTAAAAACTAATAAATAAATGAAAAAATCAACCAAAAAAGTTAACCATTCCCCTTAGGATGAACAACTTGGACGGGGGAGGGGGGGGAGGGGGGGGGAGGGGTATTGTTTACCCTTGGTTACCCACGTTATTTACCAACCAATCACTTCGCCCTTGCTCACTCACTGGGGGCTGTAGGGGGATGGGTTTTTTTTCTATTTATCTACATATATATTTTTGTTCAGTTTCCTCGCTAGACCTTCATCAAACTCTAACAAAAACACCCCTTTAGACAGAAGAGAAATTTGAAATTTTTTCGGTAGCAAAATGTTTTGGCCGAAGACCGATTCCTCTTAAATTTCAGTCTCACTATCGCTCGCCAGGAAAAATTCGACACCTAAATGGCAAGAAAGGTCATAACATCCAGAAATGGGGCGAAAATTCTTAAAATTGCCAAACTAATGGGCCGAATTTCTTAAAATTTCAAAACTAATTGGGATAAACATGAGGGAGTCCAAAACAATGTAACTATTCCTCCTTCTTCTTCTTCTTCTTTGATTTCCCATTGATTGACTTCTGCTTCCGTGGCCGAGGACCCTCGGAGAGTACTGAACGCATTACCGAGGTAATCCTCTCGGGCATGGAAGCGTACCTTCCATTTTCTTTCTCTCAGTCTAATGCAAACAAATCTTGGTTTACTCAATTATTCTACTGCTGTCCACAACAAGGAAAAAAAAATACAAACGGTACCGACGCCTTAAAACTCAAGAATCTAATTTTTCTTATGTTTCTGCCCGGAATCAAGCCAAATCTGTTCTTCGACTTGTCAAGCACTCTTTCATCAATAATAGATGCACTGAACTATTCAACTCTAGCTCTTCCCAAGCTTTCTGGCATCTAGCCAAAAACCTTTCCAACAATTTGTCTTCCTCCTCTATCCCTCCCATTTCCCATTCTGATGGTACAACCATCACTTCTTCCTCTGACAAAGCTGAACTCTTCGCTCAAACCTTTGCTAGAAACTCCACCTTGGATGATTCCGGTGCTGTTCCTCCTTCTCCATCCCCCTCTCTCCTACTTATGCATAATATCTTAATCTCTTCTAAAGATGTACTTTCTACCCCCTCTGGGCTTAATTATAACAAGGCATACGGTCCAGACGGTGTTCCTCCTGTTGTACTCAAAAACTGTGCTTCCGAGCTCACCCACTGCCTAGGCAAATTCTTTCGTCTCTGTCTCTCCTCTAACGTCTTCCCTTCTTGCTGGAAGTTTGCTCTCATTCAACCTGTCCCAAAGAAGGGTGACCACTCTCAACCCTCCAACTATCGTCCAATTGCTCTCATCTCTTGTGTCCCTAAAGTATTTATTAGTGGCCCCTCCATCATTGACGAACATGCCTATTACATAAGGCATCCTCTTCAAACACTAATCCGCCGTAGTTTGAATCTACCGCGCAGAGCATTTCAAATCTGAGGAGCCTTCATCATGAGCACATGCGACCTCACTCATGGCTTCAGTCATTATGAATTGGGTTCTCACTACGAAAAAACTTCGTAAAAAAACCCAAAAAACTATCCAATAAGCTTTCCATCATATCGTGGATGTACTTGTGTGGATCTTTGACCAGACGCTGATTCAGGCGTCATTCTTCCTTCTCTGCTCTGCGCTCTCCCCGCCCGGACGTGTCTCCCCACGCTCCGCTGGTTCCGCATTTGCTGCGTCCCTAGTGAGTTTTTTCTCATTTGTTTACTCTGGGATGTATCGAGTAAGGTTAGGATATGCGTAGCAGGAGTGTCCTGGGCTGGTTGCCCGCAGTGCAGTGTATTTTGGGTCGTGTGTTTGGGGCATCTATTTCGGATGTACCCTCGTGGTCCTGTTTTGGACGTGTGAACTTTTTCACAGTTAGTTAGCTTGTGATGCAGGCGGCTTTCATTACGCGCTTTTTGCTGCCTTCTATCTTTCTGATGAGGTAGCGTTTGTTTTGCTGACGTTCCCAGCGTATTTTTCTTCACTTAGTGAAGTTTTTTCTGGGTCCCGAGTCAGTCTTCCCTTTGCCGGAAGTAATTGCTACAGTGGTGTGTTGGCGGTGTTTCCTGTTGTGATATTTCCAGTGCTTTTGTTTATATTTCAACGTTTTTGTGCCGTCTGCCTAGGCCTAGCTAGCCGCTCGTAGGTTTGCCACATGTACAAGTGTTATTGATTTATTTATAAATATGTACTACTGTGTCATGTGTATCCTGGTTTAGTTGTGTATTGGCTAATTCCACGGACTATTTATGTTTCCTGGATTAGTTGTGTATTGGCTAATTCCACGGATTATGTTTGTGGGCCCTAGGTTAGTTGTGTTTTGGCTATCTCTCGGGTCCTATGTGCGTTCAGATGGTTTCTGGACGGGGTGGGTTACTTTCCGGCGGGTTTTTCTCGGTTACACCATGAAAACCCCGGCCGAGAGCCGAGTTTTGGCCACGCGTGGTTTCAAAAACAGGCTTGTGTCCCCGGCGAGTAGGTGTCTGTGGCTCTCCAGGACTGCGTCTCTGTGGTGGTGCCTGTTTCAGGCTCCCTATGATTCCCGGCAGATTGGCTGTACCCATCTAACATTGTTCATGCGGACATATGTTATGAAGTTTTTCTACCCGGTTTTACAAACCAAAGGAAAAAAACTAGCTGTTGTTGTGGGCTTTCCTCCCCGGTGATCTTTTACAAAGGAGTGGGGATAGGAACTTATGGGGTTAACGTTTAAACATCAGATCTCACCTGGCGGGTGCACCTTGGTAGGGTGGGATGAACGAATTGGTAATTCAGTTTAGTTAACCGGTCCATTTAGTGATACTATATGTATCGCCGCCTTCACACATACGGCGATCGAAGGCTCAATTAGGGTTAACATCTTTTTCATAAGTTTTTCACACCCGGCGGGTGCTCCTGGGAGGAAGAAATAAGGAATTTACAATTCAATTTAGTTAACCAAATAGTTGAGAGATACGTTAGTGTATTGCCGCCTTCAACATACGGCGATCTATATGACAATTCGTTAGAGGTCAGATCTCGAATCGGCCTGCCCAGTGTTAATCTGCAAGATAATTCAGGGGCCGGCATCTTTGTGGGGGGTTGTTTCCAAAATTGAATCTTGAAACAGTCACCACCAGAAAGACTATGTTTATAAACGCCATACTGGTCTTTTATATTATGTCAGAGGGTATTCTTAACTTTCTTAAGACATGTCTAGATATTCGGAAATCTTTATAGAACCCCGCCGCGTAACGAGCTGTGATCGTTGTGACATTACGTCTCGTTACCCGGCGGGTTATTAACACTTGTGTGCGAACATGTTGGGTTAACCTTATGAGCATTAATTCCTGGAAATTTACTTTTTTCCAGGGCTGGGCTCCGGCGGACCAATACAGAACCTGCAGTAGTTTTCCCGCCAGTCTCTGTCATGGCTACCTTTGCCCCAGTTTTTGCTTTATGCATTACTCCAACCTGTGCTGGTATCCCTCTTTTTGCGCACACTCTTTGTGTCAAGTGTGTTAAATGTCTAGACCGTTCAAGGGGTCTGTGGGTGATGCACAACTGTTCCTTTTGCTTCCAACTCAGTGTAAAAGTATTACAACACAATGATAAGACAGCAGCGGTCGCCTTACGAGAAGTTAGGCAACAAATGGCAGCTTATACTACTATTGTGGCTCATAAGTCACTTCAATGTGATAACGTCCCACTTTGGGATAGGCTTCTAATTGAGCACCCTCCCCCTAAACGTTCCTCTCGAGTAACTATCCGTAAGCCGGCAGAGACTGGACAGGGTTCTGTGTCATCTCCTGCCCCAGCTACTTCGAAACGTCAACGTGAGCCTACACCCCCGGCGGCAGCCTCCTTGTCTCGGGCGAGATCTAGGTCTAGGTCACCACTTAGACACCAGCCACCCAGTCTTGCCTCTTCACCATCGAGTAAGAAGAGTAAGACGGAAAGTTCCACCAGTGGTCACGGCGATTAATCCTCCAAATCAAAGAGTAGTTCACGGTCACACCGCAGCCATAAATCTTCGAGAAAGGATTCCCATGATAGAAAGGCCTCCCGACATTCGCCGGAATCTAGTACTTCTCGTCATACCTCTACCCCAGACAGAGCTAGTGTTCGGTATCAGGGGTCCAGTGTAGTGCCTGTACCTAAAGATAATTTACCTATTAGCATTTTAACCCTGGATTTGGAGAGTTCAGGGAGCTCAGTGGTTGAGAGTGTTTCGGACTCCCAAGGGAGTGTAGGCCAAGGCCTAGGTGTTTGGTGATATTCTCGACCAGTGCCTGACCACCCCCCTTCTGGCTCAAGCTATTCACACAGTGGCTGACGTCCACCGGGACGCGGCGATCCCATCCTCTATTCCTGACTTATCTTGGCAACAAGATGGTACCCCAGCTTCGGCGGAATCCTCTCATGAGGAACAGGATGATAAAGACGAGGTTTCAATTATGTCAGATATGGAAGTGCAAGAGTCGGGTTCAGGCTTAGACGCCGCACAAGATCTTATTGATTCACCATTGAGTACATCATCTAATAAATTTGTCACAGCACAGGAAATTGATGGGCTACTAGTTAATGCTTTATCTAAAAAATTTGGCCAACAGCCGGAAACTCCTACAGTGGACCTGGGAGCCCCCACGACAAGCTCTACGGTACGGCCTCTGATGACTTCTATTGCTTTGACTCAGATCCCTCACCCTCCCTCTATGTCACCATCGGGGGTCACTAGGCCTGCTACGGCGGCATTGACCACTTCGAAAGTAAGGGTTATAACGGATGTCAATCCGCCCCCTTTAGACAAAGCTCCTCTCAGAAAGGTAGCTATGCCCTTGCTTTACGGCCCAGACGAGTCATGGGTCCTTTTGACCCCCACTAAGCCAGAGCTCGCCCAACCTACCTTGTCAGGGGAACTCCCAGTGCCGCAAGAATGGGTCATCCAAGGCAATAAATCTAAGAAATTAAGGGCTTTGGATACTTTGGGGAATGTACTAGATGTCAATATCAAGGCTATACCTAGTTATTATCACCAGGACTATTTTGTTTATACTGCTAAGCCTGCTTTACCCTCTGCCTCAGCTTCAAAATTGTTTTCTGACTGGTCTAAGCATGATGGGTTTAATGACATTAAGACACTGTCAGCTCTCACTCCAGAACTCGATTTGCAAACCGTCACAGATGCAGCCGCTAATCCAGTCTTGAAGGTGGGGCAGTTGGGTCCAGGACCTTGGGTGGAATGGGAAACAGAGGCTCAAAATTTTGCGACCACATTTACTTCCAAAACTTCCCACCAGATCCCTCAAGATACTCATTCTTGGTTCTCCATGTCAGTGTGTTCTGCCGGCGGAGTCCCTTCAGCTTTGTTTGCTTTCTTAGCTGCCTCTAAAATTAATCTTTGTGAACTAAAAGACCCTCTCACTACCCCTACCCCAACTCACCTAGACCGAGAATTTAGGCTACGGGGGAAAGCTTTTCGCCTATTCTCCCAATACATAGTATCACAACAGGTAGCAAAGTCATTGCTCCGGTCCACTCAGGCAATCGCAGACGCGGATGCCAGAAGATCAGTTGAACTGTCCCGGCGACTGCTTCTTCAGTCGTCAATCCAATCATTGGGTGACATACGGATAGCCTTGCTTGAGGCGGTACGAGCGAGACAAGATCTCAGAATGTCCTTGGTCCGGAAGCTTCCTGATCGCATTGCGAATCAGGTGGTCATGTCACCAGTGCTCAATCCCTCTTTAATGTCCCCTGAAGTGTGGCGCACAGTTTTTAATATGCCTCAGGCCTTTAAACATAGTCCCACCCCTTCTAAGAAACCTGCCTTTAACTTCCCCAAACCCAAGCCAGTCACTAAGGCTCAGCCGGGGGATCTAAGCCCTTTCATCCACCTAAGTCCTCCTCCCCTCAAGGTCAGTACAGGCATAGACAAGGGTAGGTTTTCAGGTCAGAGAGGATGCAGCTATAATAAGCCAGGTCAGGGCCCGTCTTCTGCCAACGCCAGCCAGCCGGCGAAGCGTCCACCACCACCAACTCCACCACCATAAAAAAACTAATATCTCTCTCACTCCCGGTGCCAGTCTCAAGGCCAGTGGATTCGAGGGTAGTACAGCCGGCGAACCCTTGTCTGCTAACTGGGTCGTTCCGAACGTGTCACCAAGCATGACCGTTAAACACTTGGGCACGGATGGTGGCACGCAAAGGCATCACTTGGCAGTGGCTCCGGCGACCTCGCTTACGTCAGCTGACAACGGCGAATCTAGTTTCTTTAGAGGTGGAGTTACTGGTCCAGGAAATGATTGCCAAGAATGTCATCATCCCGGTCCCTCCAAATTACCCAGTATTCACGTCCAAGCTATTTTTGGTTCCCAAAAGGGACAGTGTTCAGATGAGACCGGTCGTAGACCTGTCGTATCTGAACCTTCACATTCACAACGAGTCATTCCGAATGTTAACAGTACACCAAATCAGGCTAACACTTCCGCTGGGAGGTTGGATGTGTTCCCTAGACCTGACAGACGCTTATTGGCACGTATCGGTAAACAAAAGATTTCAAAGGTTTCTGGCCTTACGGATCAGGCATCAAAATTTTGTTTTTCAGAGGATGCCATTCGGTTTGAACCTGGCACCTCGATTATTCACGAAATTAGTCCGGCAAGCCCTGATGCCATTGTTAAAGCAAGGAATCAGAATTTTGTGGTACCTAGACGACTGGCTGCTGGTGGCAGAGACAGAGCAATTATGCATCAAACATGTCAACATAACCTTAAATCATGTCAAAACTCAAGGTTCAAGGTAAATCTGGTAAAGTCAAACCTTGTTCCCTCACAGGTAGTTCAGTGGATAGGGCTGGTTTGGGACACAGCTGCTCTCACTCTGAGTCAGAGTGTGGACAATCGAAACAGGTTTCGCAGGAAACTGTTCATGTTTCTTCACAGTCTGACTACGACACAGAGAATCTGGGAGTCTCTGGTCGGCTCTCTCAACTGGATTCAACTAACTGTAATGTTGGGCCGGTTGAAAGTAAAACGGTTAATATTGGAGGGCAACAAATATTTCCCACTCTTACCGGCGGGAAAATTATGGCCCATACCAAAATTAATCCACACCTTACTAGCGGTCTGGGCGAAGAGGGAAATGTTGCACTCAGTAATGTCATGGACCTCTCCTCCGCCAACGGTATGGGTAGACACGGATGCGTCAGGCACAATAGGTTGGGGTTTTCAGTCAAACCAGGGGCACCAGGGTCAGGGGCTTTGGTCCCACTTAGAAATCTCCCACATCAATGTAAAAGAATTACTAGTCCCCTTGTATTTCCTTCAGGCTCACGGCTCTACTTTACGGGGCAAGTCGGTGGCCTTCCGAATGGACAATCTGAATGCAGTTCACTGTATTCAGAAACAGGGGTCAACGAGATCACGGAAGTTGCTAAACGTGTCTGAAGAGAATTTTACTCTAGCCAACAGGCTAGACATTTATCTTCACGCATCTTATCTCCCAGGCGTAGCAAACGTCTGGGCAGATGCTCTGTCCCGGAGACAGAGCACGACAGTAGAATGGGAGCTCAAGCAACCAATTTTCAACCTAATGATTGCAGAGCTCTACCATCCACAAGTGGATCTGTTTGCGTCCGAGGAGACTCACAAACTCCCTCTATACCTCACCCGCCGGACGGAAACGCCGGCAGGGGGGCCAGACGCCCTAGTGACAGACTGGAACAGATGGAGCTCCATCTATCTGTTTCCGCCGCCAGACGCGTCACTAATGTGCCACGTAGTGAACAAACTACGAGATTATCGAGGCTTAGTCTCGCTAATCGCGCCCCTGTGGCCGGCGCAGTTATGGTACCAGCAATTAAAGACGTGGTGCCCGCACCCGGTGTCGCTCCCGGTCGAGTATTTCCACTTAGACACGATTGGCAACCTAGCGACCTCGCTGACTTTTGCATTATGGACATTCAAGAGGCCAAGTGGCTAGCACCATATGGTAGAGATGTGACCAATAAATTAATAAATCAATATACTCAGTCTACGAAACAGCAGTATCAATCACATTGGCAAGCCTTTACTTCTTGGATCATTAGAACAGAACAGACTGTGCCCTCAGTGGCGTTAGTTTTTAATTATTTGAATTATCTGTTTGAGCAGAAACGTTTATCTGTGGTAACGTTAAAAAATCACTTAACTGCGATTAGAGTGCCCTTTTTAGACCTTACAGGTCTCTCCATACCGGTAGCGGAGGAAACAGGTTTTATGAGAGCATGTTTAAACTCCGCCCACCTCCCCGTCAGCTCATGCCTACTTGGTCTCTGGACGTGGCATTGTCTTTACTTCACTCTCGTCTGTACCAAAATACTGCAGATTTTGCATTACTCTTAAAAAAGGCTGTATTCCTTTTGGCTTTGGCCACCGGGAACAGAGTGTCTGAGCTGGCGGCGATGAGCAACACACCTAATTGCCTTAGGTTTGGTAGACTTAATGAATGTATTCACATTGCACCTTCCCCAGGTTTTGTAGCCAAGAATGAGCACAGTGCACACGTGTTTTCGGAGTTCACTGTGCCGTCGTTAAAAAGGGGAAAGGTGCACCATAATCTATGTCCAGTGCAAGCTCTAACCAAATATTTGAGAGTAGCTCCTCTAAACCCCCAAGGTGCTTTGTGGGTAGCAAGTACGGGTAAACGCTTACTGAAACGGAGATTGGCTTCTCTTTTGGTCGAAGTCATTAAAGAGAGTAATCCCGGCGTTGTGGGTAGGGCCCACGATTTACGCAAATGGGCAACCTCTTTACGTTTCCTGAAGAACTTTTCAGTAGAAGATAATTATTACGTCCACACATTTGTGGGTTTCTAATCATACGTTTTTGACTAGATACTTGTCAGTTGCTCTAGACAAACCTTCCTTACCATGTATAGCTTTAAGGCAGAGGGTCTAGGTGGCCCTTCAGTCACTTTTGTTTACTTTCAAGGAAAAAGGGGGGGGGGGGGGTGCAGTCAGTGTAACATAGGACACCCTAGACCCCGCCGGAGTGTAAGAGCTGTGATACAAATTATGGATAATGTTATATGAAAATTTCTCTGTTCTATTCAGGGCGAGAAATTGTGCTAGTACAATGTTAGTACAAACAACAGGGTTGTTATAGTAGTTTTAGCTGTGAAAGCAATTTAGTATTAAACAGTGGAGATATTTTGCAAAATATTTCCACGAATATTATGGGGTAATATGTGCACATGTATACTTATAACTTGTTATTTTTGTCACCACTCGTTGAGTGGGGTGCCTTTGTAACTACAGATCTGTTCACAGAATCTCCAGAGTTACCCTTTTTGGCAAGCAGGCTTCTTTGAAGCACGCACCTGCTTGAACCCCTTTTTTGTATATATATGGGCTGCGCCATGTGTATATATATTTTCAAAGTAAGAATACTATGTGGTTGTTTGATTATCTGCTTTTCTAGAGTTATGATATGATTACGAATGTCCCCCTCCAGTCTTAGAAATCAGGCATGTTCGTCAATGATGGAGGGGCCACTAATAAATTATAGGTTTGACTCCTGTAAGGAGATAGAGAAAACCTAATGTTTAGTAGTGGCCCCGTAATCATTGACGACTGGGGCCCTCCCGACCATCCCCTTCCCATTCGTTGATGTATTAAGGATTTTGGTTTACTTGATATGTCAGTGAAGGAAGAATGACGCCTGAATCAGCGTCTGGTCAAAGATCCACACAAGTACATCCACGATATGATGGAAAGCTTATTGGATAGTTATTCTTATTTTCTTTTTTTTTTCTTTTTTTTTTTACAAAGTTTTTCTGTAATGAGAACCCAATTCATAATGACTGAAGCCATGAGTGAGGTCGCGTGCGCTCATGATGAAGGCTCCTCAGATTTTAAATGCTCTGCGCGGTAGATTCAAACTACGGCGGATTAGTGTTTGAAGAGGATGCCTTATGTAATAGGCATGTTCGTCAATGATTACGGGGCCACTGCTAAATATTAGGTTTTCTTTATCTCCTTACAGGAGTCAAACCTATAATTGAAACTATTCTTGCTTCCAAATTTCTTAAGCATTTATTTTTTCATAATCTGCTCTCAGATCGCAAGTATGGCTTCCTTAAGGGTTATTCTACTGGTGATCTTCGTTCATATCTTACTAACTCTTGGTCATCCAATGTTCTGGACTTCGGTGACACTTTTTCTGTTGCACTAGATATATCGAAGCCTTCGATAGAGTCTGGCACAAATCTTTAATTTCCAAACTACCCTCCTTCGGTTACTATCCCTCTATCTGTGCCTTTGTCTCTAATTTCCTTTCCGGCCGTTCCATAGCTGTGGTTGTGGATGGCCATCGATCCCTTCCTCATCCTATCAACTTCCGTGTTCCTTAGGGTTCTGTCCTATCTCCTATTATCTTTCTAATTTTCATGAATTATCTTCTCAACTGTACATCCAGTCCCATCCAATCATATGCAGACGACTCTACCTTACACTACTCAATTAGTTTTCCAGAATGCCCAAGCTAGCAGTCCCTCAAAAACAAACTTAATGAAGCCATAAAACGTTTATCTTCTGATCTAGCTACTATTTCCAATCGGGGTAGAGAAACGTTGTTGCTTTTAACGCTTCGAAGACCCAATTTATCCATCTTACTATCCATCAGGAACCTCCAGAAGACTATCCCTTATTCTTCAACAATACAAAAGTTAATCCTTTATCTTCTCTCAATATTCTCGGTGTCTCTTTTTCTTCTGCTCTCTCTTGGAAGGACCATATTACCAGTCTTGCTAAGGCAGCCTCCCAGAAGCTGGTGTTGCTTAACCGCTTCAAGGGGTTCTATACCCCTGCGCTGCTTCTTGCTCTGTACAGGGGCACAGTGCATCCTTGTATTGAGTATTGTTCACATGTGTGTGGAGGATCCTCTCACACTGCACTCCTAAACAAAGTAGAAAGGAAAGCTTTTTGTATTATTAACTCCCGTCCACTCACCAACTCTCTGCAATCTCTCTCTCGTCGCCGCAATGTTGCATCTCTCTCGTTATTCTATCACTACTACAATAATCCGCCTTGCAACACAATCCCAGCCCTACTCTGTGCAACTCTCCAACCCAAGAGTGAAATGCTATTCTCAAACTTTCTTCTATTCAACTGCTGAGCTCTGGAACTCTCTCCCAGAATCAGTCTTTCCCGCTTCCTGTGACTTAAATTGCTTCAAACTCCGTGTATCCAGGCATTTTAGCTCGAATGACACTTCATTTTGGCCCTGTCACTCTTTCAACCCTGGGGGATGCACTTGCTGCAGGCAGTTATGCCTTTTGTCTCCCTCATTCACATATAAAAAAAAAAAAAAAACAAACAAAAAAAAGCCACGGCGGCCTGTAGCTGCACTCTCCCTCCGACTCCATGCTCGGGAGTTTCTGCGCAGGAGTTTCCAGGCCGCAACTTGGTCCAATTGTCGCGAGCTGTTGCATAGTCACTAGGGTGTTGGCTGCTCATCAAAGGATCGGTGGATCGATCCCACACTGTCAGAATGTTATTGGTAGATGTAAAACACGGGAAACTTGACCTAGTGATTCGATTCGTGACAAACGCCTAATGTTCATGGCCATCCATTCTCAGGAATTACGGCGTCTACTTTTTTTTTTTTTTTTTTTTTTTAACTTGGTCCACCCTGAGGATTACCAAATCAAGTCCGCTAGATAGTAAATAAATGCCCATAATCGCTAGAAAAAACGTCACAATCTCTATACTATTGCTCTACAGTAGGCGTCGGCTACCTTATTAGATAGGGGGCCAATAATAGATTTATTTTTTCGACTGGCGGGCCATGAGTATCAAATATAATATACCATAGACTGCCCCCCCCCCCCCCAAAAAAAAAGGGCAATTAATACAAAAGTGTAATTATCAATAAAATGTATTTTGTCATTACAAATATTTACCTTACTGAAAGGCTTACGTCTGTAAAATATTGAACTTGATCATATAGTATTAAAATATCATTGACATATAAGTACTGTATATTTACCTTACTACTTAATGAAAGATTTATTATAATAATGCACTTCCTAAACAAAAAGAGTCTATAGTTTCTGAAATGTCCATAATATTGCTAGAATTTATATGCTAGAGGTAAAAAGTTGCCTTTAGATAGAAGTAAATACCTCTAGATCTAGCGGGAAAGTAGCTAAATTTACAACACTGGTCCACCCCAAGCAGCTTCCAACATAAATGGTCGAGATTTCTCATAAAGTAGCTAAATTGGCAACACTGTGAATGTTGTTTGATACTCATATACATGAACTAAGCAAAAAAGTAACTGGTGTGTTGATATTTATAAATAGAGTAAAAGACACATATGACGAAGAGACACGGATTATCATAGTTAACAAATTGGTACTTACTTTAATTAATTATGGCTTAATAATTTGAGGAAACACTAGCATCACAGTAATATAACAAGTCCAAAAACTCCAGAATTTTGCTGCAGAAGTAGCCGTTGGAGGGTGTAATAAATATGACCACTCATTCTCCATAAATTAAAGTGGCTGAAGATAAAAGACAAACTGAAATTGTATCTTTCAGTAATGATCTTTAAAACTATATGTAAAGAATACCCTGACTGGTTCATAGGTTTCCCTACTGTACAAAGTATATCAGGTAGCATAACTAGACGAAAACATGACTAAAACTGATTATGGAACGCGTTCAGTGACAGTAAGTGGACCTATAACTTGGAATGGGCTGCCTGGTGGCATCAAAGAACATGTTTCTCTAAACAATTTTAAACTTGCTATTCAGGCTTATTTAAACCATGACATGAACTAAGCCTGAGAAAATCAGTATGACCAAGCTTTTGCTGCTGGAAAATTAACTTTTAAAATCGACTTATTGGTTGTATTTATTGTGTGTATGCATCGTATGTATTACTGTAACGTCTCATCGGTTTGAATCTTAAAGGTTGGGGTTCATGGGTTGAGATAAACATGGAATGATAATCGCCAAGCTGTACATAATTATCTTGCAAAATGCAATGGCATTGAAATAATTATTAACAATGGTATAAAGGATTTTGTGGATCGTCTATACCGGGCCTGTGACGTCACAAGAGTGTAAGTCCACCATCCAGTCTAGGCTAAGGATACTGGTGTGACGTCACTATGACTTCACAGGCCCGGTATAGACGATCCGCAAAATCCTTTATAACATTGTTAATAATTATTTCAGTGACATTGCATTTTACAAGATAATTATATGCAGGTTGGCGATTATTTTTCCATGTTTACCTCAACCCATGAGCCCCCACCTTTAATATGACGCTGTAAATATATCATTGTAATGTGAAAAAACATTGTTTTATGGAATAAAGTATTATGATTCGAACTCTCTATCTCTCTGTCGTACCCACCTTCTGCCTCCTCTCGTATATGCCCCCATCATTACCCCAATCCTCCCTCCCTCTTTCCCCAGTATATCCCCTTCTCCTTCCCTCTCCTAGTTCCTCCCTCTTCTTTCCCCTGCTTCCTCCATCCCCCTCCCCCTCTCCTACCCCCTCCCCCTCCCTATCTCCCCCTGGCCTCGCTAAACACCCCCACGGACAAGATTGAAGGCTCTTATTAAAGCGTGTATCACTGAGTAAATCGCCAATCAGAGGATGAGGGATGGCGGTAATTCGCGTAAGTCTCGTCCGTCGGTGATTTGCGGCCTTGTTTCCAGACACATATACAACACGAGCAGCGGCCAACACACACACACACTTTTTCGCTTTTACCCACGTCGCTGTCATTTTGTCCAGGCTTCTGCTATAAATTCACACGTTTGTACCATTATTCCAACACCTGTACCATTATCCCCACGTCTGTTGTTATTATTCCATACCCTTGGTATTCAATTGATTATTTAAAGTGTACCAAGTTTATATGTGAAATGATGGGGTTGAGCAGCCACATCCCAATCACACCCGAAAGGATAGCAGTGATACAGAGCAGCAGGAGAAGACGACATCAGCAAAAGGCTAAAAAGAATAAGACCAGACCAGTTTCCCAGGCTTCAATACCGGCCGGAATAGGTCAGCCTACCCTGTTTCACGGATCTACTCATGCTCTAATCTCTGGGAAACTAGGTCAGTCTACCCCAGAAAGAAGTTCGAGTCCCAACCAATCGCAGGGACCCCAGCTCTTCCAATGGCAAGGACCGAGACAGAATCCCAAGGAGTATCACCAATTCCAGCCTGACTTGCATTATGATGAAGAACTATTTGTGCAAATGCAACACCAAGAACCCTCTCAATACTTGCATAGATGGGAATCCCAGTACCCCCTCTACAGTACCTCCCGGGAAGACTGGGGATAGTACCACCGAAGTGTACATTGAAAGAACTAGAACCTGTAGAATAATAAAAACTAAATATTTCGATGAATAGAAAATCATCCATTACGTCACCATAGTACCCTCTAAAAGATAGGGGAACCATATTGAGAGATCAAGAATCTGTGTGCATAAATTAATAACTACCATGTATGTTTAGCTTAAGAACTACCTTCACCATAGCCAAAACAACGATATCCACATGTCCTTATGTTATTGAATTAGGCCAAACTGATCACTAAATTTAACCCGAATATAGCCTGACTGAAGGAAGTTAGCAAATACTATTGCTTCCTTCCACTGGCTACAACCAGATGCGGGATAGGATTGGTATTGTTCAACCTGTACGAGAGAGTGTGCTGCCCTGCCCCTGAAGTGAAAAGCCAGTTCCCCTCCACGTCCAACCCAGCAGAACCCCAAGTCCTACGTCATCCAGATTCTCGTTCATGGCCACCTCTATCCTATACCATAAGTGTCTCTGCATGTTATAAGTTGTGGCTATTGTTGTGAAGGTAAGATAAAATATGCGAGTATTCTCTTATACTTAACTATAGATCTGTGCCTAAGATCCATCTTGAATCTGTGTTACCCGTGTAAACTCTCTAACTTTGATCCGTACAGTGTTTTCTTAAGTACGAGATATTGCTAAGATAAATTGTGTTAATCCTTCAGAAACTTAAATTGTATGTACGTTGCATAGTAATTTTTACACGTATTGTTTACCCAGAATACTCTCAGATTTTATCCCTATGTGTTGATTATTCTTTGTGTATCCAAGACAAAGTGTATACCGTGAAGTGATTCCCTATTTAAATTCAATATCTACCTAGAACCTACGCCCAATTTAGGATATACTGTATATATCCATATAACTATCACCAGAGAATTGATACTTCCACCCTTTAATTTGAAAGTACAAAACCCTTCCGTCGAGTTAGATTTAACTCATAATCAAGATACTCGAGTTCTATTGGTTCTTATGAGTAATCTGATCATAATCGTGATTCGGGTCATATAATTCTTTCCTAAACCTTTCAAGGAACTCCGATTTTAAAGTTCTTGATTCGATCCACCTATTATTTGGCTTTGGATCATATGTATTACTTTATATAATACGGTAATCCCTTGATTATATTCGTATTTTCGTTATAATACAGCGCTACGTTAGTTCTGCGTTCTTTAGGATTTTATTAACATATGTAAAACTCCTTTCCTGCCATCCTTTAGGGTATTCCTTAAATATAGCTTCACTATAATAATTTTTAACTTCAAATAGCTCCTTTTACAAGTTATCTTCACACACAAAGGAGTACAAAGGAGTACAAAGGAAATAAAGCAACAACAGATCTAGTGACCCTTCTAGGCTGCTTGTCCTCCAAAACACTGAGGATCAAGTGTCCAAACAGTGGTTTAGAGTGGGTAAGGGAACATTGGAAAAGGAACTACTGCCCAGCCACTAACGTGGCAGGACTATGAAGTTAGTAGGGGACATATGGGTTAGTAACTGAGGGGAGGATAAAATAAAGTTATTCATTTACAAACGCAGTCAGTCGCGGGTTTGATGCGAGATATTTGTCTAGGCGGAATTTAAATGAATCAACGGTGCTGCAGTCTATAACGTCTCGGGGAAGCCCATTCCACAAGTTGACAACTCGATTGAAGAAGAAATTCTTAGATTCGTGTGAGTTATATAAGTGTATATAAGCGTATATAAGCGTATATAAGTGTGTTACTTAAGACTAATAAATTATTCTCTCACTCGTAAACTTAGTGTTATCCATCTCAATTCAGTCACTATACTTATTGTGAATCTGAGTTAATTTATCCGTGTGAAATAACCTCATTTAAGATCGAATCTTATTATTTGTGTCCCGTGTGAGAGATTATTCGCAATAACTCTTAGATATGTGAGTTCCGAATTAAACTATCTTCCTCTCTAGTATTAAATAAACCGCCTAACCTTAACCCCTAATTTAATATCGCATTAAAGCAATATTTATTTCCGGAGACCGCAGTCCACCTGAAGTATAGTCTATACCGCGGTTTCTTTGATGTATTCACCTGAGCGCAGGCTTTCCTTCCTGTTGTTTACCAACCATACCAGCCCCGCAGCTGAGCGATAAGTTTCACACTCTATCGTATCTTTGTCAGGATACTTCACTCCAGACATGTCGCTCGCATATGTATTATTGTCAAGGATTCTTGTTTGTGTATATGTTTATCTGAATATCTTTGTGTATTTCCATTCTTACATTGCCACTCAAGTAATAACTTGAAACTTAGTAGAGGGTGGAATTAGTTCGCTCTTTTAAGCCGCTGTCACACGAGCGATTTTTCCATCAATCTTCCATGAGCAACTTTGTTCTCGTTATATTTCGGGATATTTTTGCACTGGTATCGGCAACTAGACTGAAAGTATAGTATGTTAGGCGGTTGAATTCTGATAAAGTGTAATTTTGGAAGCCTCCAGACCATAATTGACCATAAAACTTGCTCGAAAAACGGCTCGTGTGACTCCGGCTTTATTCATGTTATGCTTACTTGCTGTTCTAATAACAGTATAGAATAGTGTTATCATTTACCTATGCCCATGCTTTGAATAAATAAGAGTGTAATCTAACCTGTGTGTTTATTGTGTAATCGTTGCCTGATTGAGTATTTACCTATCAAATTGACTAACCTCGACGTGTCCCTGTTGAGACATAGTCCACATCTAAGTATCTGAAATTCGGATTATTCAGATATAATACTGAAGCCAGTTGGATTACAACCCGGCATAACAATATGCTAGCTAGTTTTTGTTCCGTGGTGTCACGTCTTTTGTGTGTGTGTGTGTGTGTGTGTGTGTGAGTGTGTGTGTGTTTGTGTTTTACTGAGGTATCTCTCAGCTATTCAAGGTGCCTCGTCTGTTTTACATGTGGGACATGCATTTTTTATCAGTCCTGCCGCTCTTTCGTACGATCTCGATGCTTTATTCAACAGACAGACGGTATGACATTGCTATTCTATTCTTCCAAGACCAAGTTGAACAATTTATCCCCTTCTGTACCGGCGATGTCTTCTAAATTTTATTCTAGCTTCATTTAGACAATTATGTGCCATTTAAGAATGAACTGTGGTAGTGGGAAGGTGTGGTGGAGTGGTCTTGCCACTGGCCTGGTAATCCAAAGGTCCCGGGTTCAAATCCCGATGTATCAATGGGAAGATATTATTGGGATGGAATTTGTGCTGTACCTAGTATCAGTGCATTACCATAAGCCCACCGAAACGTCAATAAAATACCCTCATTGTTCCCTGATTAAATAGCACTGTATGAATATTCCCATATTCAAAATATGCTATAGGGGTGCAATGCCTGGTGAGTTATCTGCTCAACAGGTGGCGTTGTGTGTGTGTAAGTGTGAGAGTCCGAGTGTAGGGGGTGATGAGACAGTGAAGCACGGGAACGAGGTGGCTTCAGAGATGGGGTCGTTTCGGGCCATGAGTGAGCACCGTGCCTCATGTGAAGGCAAGATGGCAGGTGCTCGTTGTACTCTATGTGCTTCACATGTCTCACTCCCTAGACTGGAACAAGACCTCACGGGCTTCACTGTTCATTGTAAAGCGGTGAATGTTAAGGCTCTCAGCCTATGCCCGAGAGGAAGTAAGGTGGAATATAGAAAAAAAAAAAAAAAAAAAACTATGGTGAAGTGAGATAGTTCGAAGCCTGTTAATTGCTGAAAACTCTTTTTAAACTGATTAAACATTTGTAATAGTAGCTAAACTAAGATTTAAAGGATGTCACCGGTACTGAATGGGTTAACCTACCCACAACTAAATTTAAAACAAACGAAGAACAAATCAGGTAGGTGGTTGTTTTTTTCTCTCATTCTTAGTCCCATTAGCTTTGAGGTTTTAAGACGTTCGTTCCATTAGTTTGGCGATTTTAAGCACTTTCGCTCTATTTCTTTCGCAATATTTAGACCTTTCGTGTCATTTAGGTGTCGATTTTGTTTTCATGGCGAGTGATAGTAAGCCTGTAATTCCAAGAGGAATTGGCCTATGGCTGGGACATTTTTCTACCGAAAAATGTACAAATATATCTTGGAGGTGGGTCTAAGGGGTGTTTTCTTTAAGTTTGATGGAGGGCTGGCGATGAAACTATAAAATAAATTTACAGTATATATATATATATATATATATATATATATATATATATTATAGTTTCATCAATAGACCTCCATCAAGCTTAAATAAAACACTCCTTAGACCCACCTCCAAGATATATTTGTAAATTTTTCGGTAGAAAAATGTCCCAGCCATTGGCCAATTCCTCTTGGAATTACAGGCTTACTATCACTCGCCAGGAAAATAATCGACACCTAAATGACACGAAAGGTCTAAATATTGAGAAAGAAATGGAGCGAAAGTGCTTAAAATTGCCAAACTAATGGAACGAACGTCTTAAAATTTCAAAGCTAATGGGACTAAGCATGAGGGCGAAAAAAATCAACTACCTCCCTCTTTATAGATTAAAACATCTTGGACACTTTCATCGCTATTTTACAAGGTGGTCGTGTGTTTATGATCAGTTATGTCGCTCTTGCGTACGATCTGCATTCTTTATTCAACAGAAAGACGGAACATTGCTTTTAAATTTTTATATAAATACAATAACATAAAATACAATGAAATGAAAATAATACTATAATAATAATAATAATAATAATAACACCATCAAAATAATAAACAATCACGGAAATAAGAAGGGTATGAATAGAGTTTATGTGATTATTAGGTATATTGACATAAACTTACTTCTAAGGTACCAATGTACAGTTGCCCACATAAGTTATGCTCTTTTACCTGGAATTACAATGCTCATGATATAATGGCTAGTGTAGTATATCACACAGTGGTTAACTTATCTGACTAGTTAACTGATAATCACACAGTGGTTAACTTATCTGACTAGTTAACTGATAATCACACAGTGGTTAACTTATCTGACTAGTTAACTGATAATCACACAGTGGTTAACTTATCTGACTAGTTAACTGATAATCAACTCAGTCTGTACCGGAGACGTCCTTTTCATTTTGTGTTAGCTATATTTAGACGATTTTTTGCAGTTTAAGCACGATTTGTGGAAGTAAAAAGGGTAAAATGAGATACTTCGAAGCCTGTTAATTATTGGAGGCCCTTTTAAAACTGAATAAAAATGCTTAATAATAGCCAACGTATAGCTAAAAGGACAACGCCGGTATAGAAAAGGTTAACAGATACCACACTAGCAATTAATTCATCCTGATTTTGACTTCCATGCATAAGATCACTATGATTAACTGAAGTTATGTGGGTCACTGTACATAACATTGTATTTCTGACACTGATGAAATATTTTGAATCATTCGCTTTAAAGGAGGGATCTGAGCACTATCTCCCTCATGCTTAGCCTCACTAGGTTTAAGATTTTAACCCTCCTACATATGACGCGATTTTGAGCCTATTGGGGGTACTTTAAAGCCTTTGTTACCATCAGGGGTATTTAGAAACCTTTAGTTTAGTTACTTCAACCTCTGCAGTTGTCTTTGAGTTAGCTGTGGGCAGAAAACTAATTTTGGAGAGGTAATTATAAGAGTGAGAGAACTCTATTTCTTATTGCTAATCTGGCAACTTCTGCGTCATAAATGCGTGAAAGGGTTAATACATTCAACCCATTAGTTTCGCGCTTTTAAGACCCTTCGTACCATTTACGTGTCCATTTTTACCTGGCGAGCTATAGCGAGTCTGCAATTTAGGAAGACTTATTATTACCGTAAATTAGGTAAATATATCTCGATGGGGGGTCTAGGTGATATTTGTGTAAGCTTGATGCAGGTTTAGTGAGGAAACTATATATAATAACAAATGTACCTATTATATGTATATATTTATCCATATATGTACAATATGTATATAATCTTACATATACCCCATAGCTGGTGATGGCTGACTCGAGACAGAGCCAAAACAGAAACAACATTTAAAGTTCCAGTTCTTAGGGACCGGGACCACTTTCGCGTTCCCTCGGCCCCTTAGTCTGTCTCGTTGAGTAGGTGAATTTTACAAGGGGAGGAGGATTCCAAGCCCCCTGCCCCTAGAAGGTAAAATTAGGACAGTCAAAGAGACAGACAGAAACGGCTAAGGTTGGGTAGAGAATGCCAAACCTCACTCTGGACAGGAACAGCCCTCACCCAATAAATTAATAAATACATAAAAATCCCCCTTTAAACACATCCCTGAGTCAGGTCTTAAAACTAACAAAGAAATAGGGTGAAAGGTCTTTAAAAAAAAAGGACAAACTAATGGGGCAAACTTCTTATAATCTCAAAATGGATAGGGCTGAGCAGGGGGGGGGGGGGTCTTATTAGACCTTCCTTGTTTTGCTTCATCCATTTGGAGATTTAAAGACGTTTCATCCCATTAGTTTGGCGATAATATAAAATAAACCATTCAAGCGTCGATATTTTCAAGGCGAGCGATAGCGGCCATCGGCTGGGGCGTTTTTCTGTCGACAAAATGTATAAAATAATATAGCTTGATTGGGGGTCTGAGTGGGCCTTTTTTATGTTTTGATATGTTGTTTGTATAATACAGTATATATACTGTATATAATTTATACAGTATATATACTGTATATATTTGTTGTTTCAAGGAAGTCTGGGTAGGCGTTTTCCATAGCCTAGGGGACATTGTCTTACTCTAAAAGGGCAAAAACTAGCAAAATCCTCATTAACAAACAAAACACCATAATACCCGACATGACGTGGGACCAGATAGTGTCACACATAAAACATAGTAGGGGAATGGCAAAATATTCCTAATAATTCACGTTTCTTTAGTCTAACAATGTGACACACTATTCTGCAATAATCCTTAGTCTATTATTATTCGTCAGCAAAGTATCTGTAACGTAATATTTACAATGTTATTATGTTGCTCAAACATTTGCATTTACCCTTGAAATTATCTCCTGTTCTTCTTAATTTTATCCTTCTAAATATTGTATGGGATTAATATATATACATTATGATTATACAACCATTATATTTGTATTGGATGTCTTTCTTACTTTCCTCTTAATATTTGTTGATCATATCAATGCCCTAATTTTATGTTTCGATAAGTATTTTCCTATATATTAGTGTTATAGTAATTGTGCTCGTAATCATCTTTACTTGAAGTTTAGTCATACAGTAGACATCGACATACCTTTCATAGGTCAGATGACGATCCAAGTGTACGATATAAACGTTACAAATAAAGCAAATATAATTCCTGGCATTGGTTTCCATCTTCGTCATCTGCGTTTGTTCCAGTGGCTACAGTTTATATATATAAATATGTATATAAATATGTATATATATATTATATATATATATATACTGTCTTTATATATATATATACATTTCATAAAATGTTCTCTCCATTGACAATGTTGCCACGGTCCAATCATTGTTCACACACCATTCCCAATTTTCCCAGTGTATTCCCTGGCACGGTCCACTCACCTTCACCGACCACCAAACCAAATGCTCTACTCTCTTTGTGCCATTGAGAAAGGAGAGAGAGAAAGAAAGCATTAGATTAAGGATACAAATAGGTGTGCGATTAGAGTGTGTGTGTGTGTGTGTGTGTGTGTGTGTGTGTTTGTGTGTGTGTGAAGAAAGAGTTTACAATTACAAGACGAGAAAAATAACTGGAAAGATAGATAGATATATTGATAGATAGATAGACAGTTAGGTATATATAGTGAGAGAGAGAGAGAGAGAATGGGCATGTTGGTGTACCAATATAAATAGTGCAATAATAATTATTATAATATATTAATACATTCATAAACTACCCATAATAATCCTAATACCGCTGAGATTCAAAATGCCATAATATTTCAGAGATTTGTAAAATATTTGGCCTCCTCTCCCGCCCTCATCATAATTATTTTTCCAACTCATTCAGAGAGCATTAAGTAATTGCAATTAAGGCGACTTCCGATGAGGTCCGCAGATTTATATATATTTTTGGTGTTCATAAATGAAAGGCGAATTTACTATTGACTTTGCATATGATAGGTATACTGTATGTGCGTGAGTATTTATTTTGTTTGTGCAATTCATAGGTTTGTAATGTATGTTTGACCTGACTGGTAGTATGTTGAACGAGTAGTAAGTTAGTTATTCTCTCAAACAAGGGTTGGGTTAAATGATGCAAGTCCGTGAACGTGAGGGAGCTGCACCAAAAGGGAAGACCAAGCAAGACATGGGTCTGATCGTGAATAATAAACCTGACAAGTGAGGCAGCTCTGAATAAGGCTTCCAGGAGCGCCGCCATTAGGACATGAGACCGGAACAAGACTCTGTCTTGAGCATTCGATCTTAATATTAGTGCATGTATGTATGTATATCTTCAACATATTAATTTGAGAGTCAACGATTTGCAATTTTTGTATCGTCAGCCAACTTTTAGATTGTACATGTGAGACCCTCAACTATGTCGTTAATGTATACTTGGAAGAGAACTGGCCCAAGTACCAATCCCTGGGGTACCCCGCTACTTATATTGATCCATTTCGATGCTTTACCGTTTATGACTACTCTTTGCTTTCTATCACTGAACCCATTTGTTATCCATTTCAACACACCATCTTGTATTCCATGCACTTTTTGTTTTATCAATAAACGTTTGTGGGGAACTATGTCAAAGGCCTTTTAAAAATCAAGGTATATAATATCTACAGCTTTACTCTCATCGTGTAGGTTGAGGATATCATGGAAATCCAAGAGGTTTGTTTTAGCTGGAGCGTTTGTTACGAAAGCCGTGTTGAGTATCTTTAATTTGTTATTTTCCTGTAAGTGATTTACGAGTGTGTCTCTTATGAGTGTTTCTAGCATTTTACATACAACTGAGGTGAAGCTAATTGGCCGGTACTTAGTAGGTACGGATTTGCTGCCGTTATATAATATCGGTATTACATTGGCAAGCTTCCGCTGATCAGGCTAGTCCTGGACTGCAAGAATTTATTGAAGAGCAATGCCAGTGGTTTGGAGAGCTTATACTTAGCTTCCTTTAGAACTCTAGGTGTGATTACATCAGGTCCAAGTGATTTATTTACCTTGAATTTTTGTTCAGAACATTTCAATACTTCTCTCTCTGTAATGCTAACATTGCTTAGAGCGTCAGCATTCTCTATCTGAACCAGCAATGCTGAAGGGATATCACTAAGGTCTTATGTTGTAAAAACTGGTGCAAACATGGTATTGAGGGCATCAGTATTTTGTACTTCGTCTTTGGTGTATTTTCCAGTTTCATTAACTAACTGTCCAATTGTTGAAGTAACTACTTTCTTCTTTCTAATGTAACCATATAAAGCTTTGGTGGTTGTTGTTGTTGCTGTTTCCCAGGGTGCCTGGCCTAACAGCCCCAAGGCCCCGAGCAAGGCCAAGGCCACAATCGAGCGCCCCCACAGAACCCTCCCTGCCTACCACAATAAAGCTTGGATGACCGAAGCCAGTCCATGGCGGGGAGCTGAAATGCCCCGGAAACCAAAGCCCCACTCAGGGCCCTGTGCCCCTCAGCAATTGTGAAGAGAGAGTTGAGGGGCAAAGGGAAAATGTGATGCTTTGGCTTCCAATCTACCACCCTCTAGGTTGGCAGATTTGGAGGTCAATCCACAGTCACTTGCGATCTAGAAAATATAAAAGTAAAAGGACCAGTCAGCGTAAGCTATGGGTATGGCACAGATCGCTCAGCTCTCACTCTGATAGACCAACCCATCACCACATGACTAGAACCCAATCCTATCAGCATCAGCTAGGAAAGGTCCTAGAAAGCCGCCTTTGGCGAAGTGATAGCTCCCCTATTTCAACCCCTTTCGGGGCTGGGCACCCGCCCTCTTCCGGGGTTGTTTTACTTTGATTCAGTAACCACATCATGTAACTCCTGAATCTGTTTACTTTGCTTTATTAACATATTAACTTAGTGTCGTTGTTCTATGAAATTCACCCTTCTTATAAGTATCATATTTTTAGGCTAAAATATTTAGATATTGTTCTGTGATTTTTTTTAGATCTTGATGATGACTTTTGAAAAGTTGAAACGTTGAAAAAATATAGATGTCCACGATTACCTTGGTCCTCCTCTTTCTACTAAGCAAATGTTATTTTAGTTTCTCGGTTATCTTTTAAGAGTACATAAGATATGTCAATAATCGCAATATAATCGGGAAGTGTATAATTATTCTATTGAAAAGTCTCTGTCTTCCATATTTAACCTAGATTCTGTAATGCCGAATATGTCATAACATTCTGAAAACATAATTTCCTCTAGATCTGAAAATATATTGCATAAGCTACGAGCATTTACATAGAACACCTTTAGAGTATTAGAGTTATATTTTACTGACTACGTACTGTCCGAATTTCTAGTTCTTATTTGACTTACACTACCCTGCCTGGCTGCTCCCAGGTGACTCCGTTTTTTTGAACGGAAACCCTAGACTGCATTGTTCAGCAGACGGGCACGACATGCAGCTCCTACTATGTTGAGATTGTTTTTTATTTTCTATGTGAGTGAGGGAGACAAATGGCAGAACTGCCTGTATCGAGTGCCTTCCCCAGAGTTGAAAAAGTGACAGGGCCAACATCAAGGGACGTTCGAGCCAAAATGCCTGGACACACGGAGTTTGAAGCATTTTAAGTCATAGGAAGCGAGAAAGACTGACTCTAGGAGAGCGTTCCAGAGCTTAGCAGTTGAATAGAAGAAAGTCTGAGAATAACGTTTCACTCTTGGGTTAAAGAGTTGCACAGAGTAGGGTTGGGATTGTGTTGCAAGACGGGTCCTACATACCCTACGTAGAGGAGGTGGTATATACTGGGAAAGCTCTGAGGAACATTGATTATTATAGTAGTGATAGAATAGCGAGAGAGATGCAACATTGAGGTGAAGAGAGATTACAGAGAGTTGGTGAGTGGGCGGGAGTTAATGATACGAAAGGCTTTCCTTTCTACTTTGTCTAGGAGTGCTGTGTGAGAGGATCCTCCCCCCACATGTGAACAATAATCAATACAAGGACGCACTGTGCCCCTGTACAGAGCAAGAAGCTGTGCAGTGGTAAAGAACCCCTTGAGGCAGTTGAGCACACCCAGCTTCTGGGAGGCTGCCTTAGCAAGACTGGTAATATGGTCCTTCTAAGTGAGAGCAGAAGAAAAAAGAGACACCGAGAACATTGAGAGAGGGCGGGTGCCCATTGAAATAGGGGAGCTATCCCCCTGCCAAAGGCAGCTTTCTAGGGCCTTTCCTAGCTGATGCTGAGAGGATTGGGTTCTAGTCATGTGGTGATGGGCTGGTCTATCAGAGTGAAAACTGAGCGATCTCTGCCATACCCATAGCTTACTCTGACTGTTCCTTTTACTTATATATTTTCTAGATCTCGAGTGACGGCGTCTCTTCCGTGGATTGACCTCCCAATCTACCAAGATTGGAAGCCAAAGCGTCACATTTTTCCCTTGCCCCTCAACTTTCTCTTCATAATTGCTGAGGGGCACAGGGCCCTGGGTGGGGCTTTGGTTTCCCGGGCGTTTCCGCACCCTCCTGAGCTCCCCGCCATGGAGTGGCTTTGGTCACCCAGGCTTTATTGTGGTCGGCAGGGAGGGTTCTGTGGGGGCGCTCGGTTATGGCCTTGGCCGTGCTCGGGGCCTTGGTGCTGTTCGGCCAGGCAGCTTGGGGAACAACAACAACAACAACAACAACATTGAGAGAAGATGAAGAATTGATTTTTGTATTGTTGAATTGTAAGGGATAGTCCTCTGGGAGTTCTGAACGGGTAGTCAAATGAAGAAATTGGGTTTTGGAAGCATTTAAAGCAACAAGGTTTTCTCTGCCCCAATTGGAAATAGTAGTTAGATCAGAAGATAAGTGTTGCATGGCTTCATTACTTTTGTCTTTAAGGGATTGCTGGTTGGGGCGTTCAGGAAAACTATTTGAGTAGTGTAAGGTAGAGTCGTCTGCATATGAATGGATACGACTGGAGGTACAGTTGAGATAATTTATGAAAATTAGAAAGAGAATGGGAGATAGGACAGATGGATGCTGTCTCCTGAAAGCAAACATTTAGTATAGTAAATATTATCCCACGTGTCGACAAAACCGATGTCTTCCTCCCTGCATAGGTTGGCAGGTCAGCGATTTGTACTGGTGGCTATTTTGTAAAGTCAGGTCTCAACATCAGGGGACAATACCTGAAATTATAATTTTATTAGACTTTTTCTTGAATGACCTGATCAGCTGCCGGCATTTGTGTAATATTTCCTCTGACTGTGTCCGTTGGACATCATTAGATCCAGTGTGGATGATGTACGTGGTGTTTGTGGAGGCGAGCCCGGATACCTCGTCCACACCGCCAACCTGGATACAGAAATGCTTTCTGCTTCTGAGTGCCCTGGCGCAGAACTCTGCTAGTTGGCTGCGGACCATGGAGTCGCCCACAAGCCGAACTTCTGTTTCCTCTTCCTCTTCAGTAGCAAGAATATTGAAACGGCTGTGACATGTTGTTAGGGGAATGATCTACCTAGTACCGGTACTGGGACTCAGCTTCTCACTAAGCAAAGGTTGTCCTGAGGATAGAGAGAGTAGAGTCATTAGCATGTTCTGGAGCATATGGGGCAGCTGTTGGTGGCGGTACAGGTACTGTTTGCACTTGAATGGTGGCAGTCAACATAATAGGGATGGTTTTTTGAGCCGATGGTATTCCTACGTTGAGAGAGAGAGAGAGAGAGTGAGCAAGGCAGACAGACTGGCAGAGAGAAGGAGAAACAGACAGTGAGAGAAAGATTTGAAACCTCCCAATCTGATACCATTCCTTTCACAGAATTAATTATCCCATCACAGAACAAGGTTTCAGAAGCACACCATGATGAAACTGGCAGTTATTGAGGTCTAAGGCATTCATAGTAGAATCATACAGGTCAAATCCATAATGTGTATACTCTCATTTGAATGTGTATCGAACCAAAACGAGTTAACGCAGTGCTTTATAAATCCTAAATACTGCAGTATTTTAATTTTTGGTTCACATATATAGAAATTAGGTGTGTCAACCGTCTCTTTGGGTTCTTTTCCCCACTCATAATATTATAGTTTCTTGCTCTATTCAGGGGTACTGTGTGCCATTGCACCATATTCTGTTCGCATATGTGGGAAGGTTCCAGTCACATCACCCTTCTCGAAAGGGTATTGTCAAAAGCATTTTGTTTGAACTCGCCTCCACTTACTAATTATTTAATATCTCTCTACACGCCGCAAATGTTGCATCGCACACGCTCTTCTAACGCTATTACAATATTCTGTGTTCTTCAGATATACAGTATATATATATATATATATTCATAGATTATAAAGTGTATACCTCCTCCCATACGGAGAGTTGGTGGCACCCGCCTTTCAACACATTTCCAGCCCGATTTTGTTCAACTCGTTATATCAAGGGTTAAACGATTTCTCAGTCTTTCTTTCACTCAACAAGTAAACTCTGGAAGTCTCTCCCTCATTCTATGACTTACACTGTTATAAACTTCATATGGCCAGATATTTTTCCTCAAACGTACCTTGAATTTGACTCTATCACACTTCCAATTTGAGAGGAGTCTCGTTACAGGCAACATTGAATTCTGTCTCCTTCTCACATATATACAAACATATGTTTGTATATCTATTATAGATTGTTATTGTACACTCATAATAACTAACAAGAACGTCTTCCGGTTGCTGCCTGGTCAGGTCATTGTCGTAGAAGGTTCATTTGAGAGCTAATGCATGGGTGGTTTAATTTAGAACATCATTATTTTTTGTCTCCTGGTTAGCGGTATCGCGGCATCTCCACCGGCTTCATCCTCTTCCCTCATTTTGCCTTATATTCCTAGGTCTCCAATCATTCCTCTGAGCCGGCTTGCCAATTACAGCCACATCATTGTTATTGGGGAGTAGTGGGATCCGATACATACCTAGTACATTGACTCATGGGTGCCCGCTGCCAGCATGGTGTCTCTGTGGTGGTTGGCTATGTGACTGACAAATCTGCGACTTAGTTTGAAGTTCTGTTTACCTCCCGGGTTGCTTTCAACCAGGAGTTATCACTTCATCACTCCATTACATTCTTCATTTCCCGCAAGTCTTGGTGCCTCAGAGTAGCCTTTCCCGGTGTCAACAACAATACATGACTCTTGCGAAGTAACTGAGCTTGCCCTGGCGTTTCACAGTTTTGGCCATCTTAATTTAACATAAATTTAACCTAAATTAATCTAACCTAACATCATTTGACCTAACTTAAACTAACCTAATTAATGTTACCTAACTTAATCTAACTTAACTTAACCTAATCTACCCTAAATAGTGCGTCCAGGTGTGCTATAACCCACTATTTTCACCAAAACCACCCACAATTATTCACCATCCACTGTCTGTCTCCTTATCCTGTACTACTTTTCCTTTGCTAGATCGCCCGATTGGGTAAAGAAAAAAAGTAAAATCAAATTATTGCCTATAAGAAAATACAATACATAAGTTTATAATAATAATAATAATGGAAATGGCACGGTCTGCCGAGCCGGGGCTCCCTGGCAGACAAAATTAATTATTTATATTTAATGACATTACATGGGTGGGTTAATGGGTTAATTACATGGGTGGGTTAATGTGTTAATTACATGGGTGGCACTGCAAGGGGGGCTGCGGACAGTGGGGGTATTGGCCCGGGTGTTCAAACCTTTGGGCTGATGATCCCCTCCCCAGCTACCCTCTCAGAGACCGATCTCATCTCTTACTGGCCCATTCGGGGACCCTAGTGTCTGGAGCGGCTTCGGTCTACGGAACTCGGGACTGTTCGGCCAGACAGTCTCGGGAACAACAACAACAACAACTCACCATCAACTCAGTCCAACTTATAATCACTTACTATCTCTCTCTCTCTCTCTCTCTCTCTCTTAAAACTCTATTATAGCACGATTTCACCACACATAAAATCACGTACACACTTTCAAGTGAAGCACACATATGCACATAAACGCATACACAGCAAAGCAATCATAGTAACGCATACAACATTTATATTTATGCCCTAGAAAATTCATAAACACAAAATGCTCACACACAGCATACGAAGCCAGGTCAAACTCTCAACACACATACACACACACACGAAGCCTACCTTAACTCTGAAAACACTCAAACACGCGCCCACACACACACACACACACACACACATACACTCATTCAGCACAGGAAACCAGCCCAAACTGTCAAAAAGCTTCATCACACACACGCAAGAGAGAGAGAGAGAGAGAGAGAGAGAGAGAGAGAGAGAGAGAGAGAGAGAGAGAGAGAGAGAGAGAGAGAGAGAGAGAGAGAGAGAGAGAGAGAGAGCGAGAGAGAGAGAGAGATAATCCTAATAACTCCCCGCAGCCAATCCAACTTTTCTGTTTACTCTTTCTCTAGTCTCTTACTCTGGCGCTCCGATTTACCTTTCATTACCTCCTAGTCCAAGATTATTCTTTTGCCTGCCTCGCTAAATATTTCCAGCACTCGAAAGGGGTAGAGATCTTAGGGTAACCGAGATCGGCCAACCTCTGCCATCTTGGTCTATCTATCTATCTATTGTCGGACGCCTTACTCCCCTTAATGAGGGTGACCATACATAGAAGGCCCCTAAGTGGACCTATCCTCTGTAAGAGGGACAACCCATGCCAGTTTACTGAAGGACTCACAGGATTGACCACTCAATTAAGGACCCGTCCGACCCCGAGGCCCTCTATGTATCTTTTTAGCACTATTATTCTACAGTAGCGTTCGGCTAGTCCATCCACTAACCTGCTTCACCTTTATGTAAGCAGTACCGATTTGTATCAGGTTTACTCCTCTAGATAGGTAGCCGACCAAGGCTGACGAGTCCCATCCACCCGGATTTCTATAAGGTTGTCTCCCCTAGAGGGGTTGCCGATCAAGGCTAACTAGTCCCATCCACCCGTAGCCATAATGGTGCCACTGGATATTATTCCTCGCTTTACACTGAAATATGTCCATACCTATGCTTAACATTCGGGAATATTGTTACAGGATATATAGTTTGGTCTTGGATATGCATTCTACATGATAAAATAATATAATAGAGCCTTGTTGTCTGTCAATAATATAATAGAGCCTTGTTGTCTGTCAATAATATAATAGAGCCTTGTTGTCTGTCAATAATATAATAGAGCCTTGTTGTCTGTCAATAATATAATAGAGCCTTGTTGTCTGTCAATAATATAATAGAGCCTTGTTGTCTGTCAATAATATAATAGAGCCTTGTTGTCTGTCAATAATATAATAGAGCCTTGTTGTCTGTCAATAATATAATAGAGCCTTGTTGTCTGTCAATAATATAATAGAGCCTTGTTGTCTGTCAATAATATAATAGAGCCTTGTTGTCTGTCAATAATATAATAGAGCCTTGTTGTCTGTCAATAATATAATAGAGCCTTGTTGTCTGTCAATAATATAATAGAGCCTTGTTGTCTGTCAATAATATAATAGAGCCTTGTTGTCTGTCAATAATATAATAGAGCCTTGTTGTCTGTCAATAATATAATAGAGCCTTGTTGTCTGTCAATAATATAATAGAGCCTTGTTGTCTGTCAATAATATAATAGAGCCTTGTTGTCTGTCAATAATATAATAGAGCCTTGTTGTCTGTCAATAATATAATAGAGCCTTGTTGTCTGTCAATAATATAATAGAGCCTTGTTGTCTGTCAATAATATAATAGAGCCTTGTTGTCTGTCAATAATATAATAGAGCCTTGTTGTCTGTCAATAATATAATAGAGCCTTGTTGTCTGTCAATAATATAATAGAGCCTTGTTGTCTGTCAATAATATAATAGAGCCTTGTTGTCTGTCAATAATATAATAGAGCCTTGTTGTCTGTCAATAATATAATAGAGCCTTGTTGTCTGTCAATTGAGGCACTATAATGGCGTCTAACGAAAAAGATAATCACTCTCTCTTACTGCACGATCTCTAACGAAGAGAGAAGGCGGGGGGGGGGGGGGGGGGTTGCAAACAGAGTTATTAACTTGAACTACTATGAAGGGAAACGCTGGCCTGATTGGAGTTGCTGCTCGTTTCGTAGAGTTTCCGAAGAGAGGTGCTGCTCGTTTTGTATTGCTTTTCATGATATTTGCTGCGAGGGTGTATTATCGCTTTCAAAGATAACTCTTTGAAGATTATGACGGATTTTGACAGATTCTGCTGGCTAACATTAGACGATTTTATGCAATTTAGGAAGGCTCTGTGGGAATTATAAAGGCAAGGACTATCTCATTAACTCCCTGACTTCCATAAACCTTTCTTAATTTGAATAACATCTTCTATTAATAGCCAGAAAACAGACACAAATGCGTAAGGGGAGGTGTGGCAGAGTGATCCTGCCACTGGACTGGTAATCCAATGGACCCAGGTTCGAATCCCAATATGTCAATGGGAAGATATTATTGGGATGGAATTTGTGCTGTACCTAGTTTCAGTGCATTACCACAGCACACCGAAATGCCAAAACAAAATACCCTCATTGTACCCTGATTAAATAGCACTGTATGAATATTCCCATATTCAAAATATGCTACAGGGGGGCAATGCCTAGTGAATTAATTGCTCAATAGGTGGCGTTCTGAGAGTGAAGGTCCGAGACTGGGGAGTGAGACTGTGAAGCGCAGGGGCGAAGCAGCTTCAGAGATGGAGTTGGGTTCCAGCCGTGAATGGGTGCTTCGCATGTCTCACTCCCTAGACTGGAACAAGACCTCACGGGCCTCACCGTGTTCAGCGGTAGAGTGTAAAGGCTATCAGCCTATGCCCGCGAGGGAGTAGTTGAAATATAGAAAAAAACCAAAAAAAAACCAGGATTTTCTAAGGGATAATTGGTGGTAGTGTTGTATCCTTATAGAAGGGCCTCGCTGCTTGCCTTGTATCCCTTATGGGGAGATTTGTTTCCTATATTATCCTATAGTGGAGTAACTCGCTTTGTATCGCTGAATGGGAGATGGGCCAGTTTTTTTGTCTATTCAGTTATTCACATTGTTATTGTCCTCGCTAGACCTCCATCAAGCTTAAAAAGATGCCCCCTAGATCCCCTTTCAAAATAACTGTGTACAATTTTCGGTAGAATTTTTTTCAGGCCGAAGACCGGTTCCTCTTAAATTACAGGCTTGCTGTCGCTCGCAAGGAAAAAATCGACACCTAAATGATGCCTAAAGTCTAAGTACTGACAAAGAAATGGGGCGACCAGTTAAGCGACCCATCTCCCCTTAACACTATCTGGTCCGACAAATGTGGTTTATTATGGTATTTTGTGTAATAATTATTGAGGATTTTGTATATTTTTCCCTCTTTCAAGCAATGTATTTTAGTTTGTCTCATACGCTAACAAGCAACGCTCTCCCAGACTTCCTTCAAGCTATATATATATATATATATATATATATATATATATATATATATATATATATATATTTATATATACTGTATATACAGTATATATATACTGTATATATATAAATATTTAAAAAGCACTCCTAGATTCCCTTCAAGCTAAATTTGCCCATTTTTCGACAGAAACAATGTCTCGGCCGAAGGCCAGAATAAATATCGACACCTGAATTGGGTGAAGCGTCTTATTATCACCAAACTAATAAGTTTTAATGGAACATAACAGGGCAGTCCAAAAAGACCTCCCTTGGACTAAATAGGGTTAAGGGGAGATGGGTCGTTTTTTCTGGATCCCTTTCTCCCTCGTGTTTAGCCCCATTAATTTTGACATTTCAAGACGTTCGGTCCATTAGTTTGACGATTTTAACACCTTTAGCTCCATTTTGTTGTCAATTTTAAGACCTATCGTTCCATTTAGGTGTCGAATTTTGCCTGGCGTGCGATAGCGAGCCTTTAATTATAAGTTCGGCCGGTACATTTTACTACCAAAAAATTTACAAATTAATCTGGAGGTCTTTGAGGTGTTTTTCTAAGTTTGAGGGAGTTCTATCGAGGACACTTAATAATAAATGAAATAAAGGCCAAACAAACAGCCAGTAGCCCCTTAAGTACCCAGTTGGTGTTCATGTAATATAATTTCAGAAGAAAGTCGTTAGTCGTTCTATATTGTTTAAGAAGAGTGTCTTTTATTGATTGGTATTGGTTCGTTCTATATTGTTTCTTTTGGGGAGATGAGTCTTTTTCTGGTCCCCCTTCTTCCTCATGTTTAGCCCCATTAATGTTCGGATGTTTAGATGTTCGCCCCATTTGTTTGATGATTTTAAGAACTTTCGTCCCATTGTTGTCAATTTTAAGACATTTCGTGCCGAATGGGTCTCGATTTTATCTTGGCGAGCGATAGCAAGCCTGTAATTTTACTGGAACCGGCCTTCGGCCGTGACATTTTTCTACAGATTTTTTTTTTTTTTTTTTTTTAAAGTTTGGTGGAGGTCTAGGAAGGAAACTAAACACATTATACACACACACACACACATATATATATATATATATATATATATATATATATATATATATATATACTGGTATATATATATATAAATATATATATATATATATATATATATATGTATACTGTGTATATATATATTTATAGAGAGAGAGAGAGAGAGAGAGAGAGAGAGAGAGAGATGTGGAAACAAATACGCTCTGTTCGTGTAGTTTCGGAAGCGAGTCTGCGAAAATGGATTATTACTTGGTATTAACTGGTAAGTACAGTCAGAAGCATAAATTTTCGACATCTGCCAAATGACGTCAAGGGACTTGGGTTCTCGAAAAGGGGCTCCAGTCCTGACTCTATTCCTGACTTACAGTGTGCTGGCTTAATAATCCAGAAGGATTGATAGCCTCTGAAGTCCTATTTCAACTAACTAACTAATCTACCACATGACGTCAAATCCTTCATCGCAAATGGGTTTTACAAAGCTGAATACAATCGTCTGACGGTATCTAAAATGAAATAAAGAAATAATCGTTGTGGGTTTGAAAACAAGCTTAGCAATTACCTTTGGAAACGAAGGGGTTAATGTTGCAGGATTTATGCTTCTGACTGTACACCAGAAAGGCATATATTGTTGTTGTTGTTGTTCCATAAGCTGCCTGTCCGAACAGCCCCGAGTTCCTAAGGAAGGTCATGGCCACGGTCGGGCTTTCCCACAGAGCTCTCAAGGAGCGTAGATTGTGTTGTTGGCGTAAGTGTTTGTGTGAAAAGCAGTCTTCTATGATGTGTTTAATAGTATGGGGTGCTGTGTTACAACCTGGGCAGGAGTCGACAACGGAGCCATCTAGTCTCTTCTGATAGCTCAGAAGGGCTGGATGGTGTCCGCATCTCAGCCTGGCCAGGTGGACTCTGTCCTCGCGAGGAAGGGAGAATTCAGAAGGATGGATTTCGGGAGGTCGTGCCTGCAGCTGCGTGTTTTTGTATGAGCGAGTGGATGGAACGGCATATATTGTAATGCATGTTAGTATTTGACAGACAAGTTTAGTAAATCACAATACCATTAGGAAGGAGAGAGAGAGAGAGAGAGAGAGAGAGAGAGAGAGAGAGAGAGAGAGAGAGAGAGAGAGAGAGAGAGAGAGAGAGAGAGAGAGAGAGAGAGAGAGAGAGAGAGAGAGAGAGAGGAGAGAGAGAGAGAGAGAGAGAGAGAGAGAGAGAGAGAGAGAGAGAGAGAGAGAGAGAGAGAGAGAAGGCATTTTCTGCAAGGTGCAATATAATTTTAATGACAATTACTGAAAAGCACATCACCATTTGAAAGGCATTAATTTTGCAGCAACACTTATCGCTGTTTGAAAGTCATTACTGCATAGAGCATTACTACAAATGGATAGGTGTTCCAAAGATAATTGTCTGAATGCATAATAGCATTTAATTACTTAATCAAAGTATCATACTTCGAAAGACGTCACTACACCAATAATTAACACAAATAATAAGCAACAAGTATTAATATATTATTACTTTTGAATAAATATTATACTTACATTTTGTCCTAATATGATAGCTTCATTATTATGTACATTAACTTTAAACACTAACGCAAATGCGTTTGAAAATCATATATATTTTGTCTATGTGTATGAAGGAGACAAAATGCGGGCTGCCTGTAACGATTGTCTCCCCCAAAGCCAAAGAAGTGACAGAGATGTTGGAGTGTAAATGCCTGAACACTGCTAGGTATATTGATATTTGAATGGAAATACAGGAACATTAGTGAAAATCCTTCAAACAGCATGTTCTCTAATTTCATTTGAACGGCACTTACAGTGAATTAACATTGAAATGCAATTAGCTGAATAAGGCATTTGTATTTGAAAGGTAGTTATTCAAAATGCATTGGTATCCAACAACAAACTTTAAAGCTCATTAACGCAATAATAGACATTAATTGCAAGGCACATTACTGTTTGAATGAAATTTCCTGCACAACTCATTAATGTCCAAAATGTTTTAACCCTATTTGGTCCTGGGGGTTGGAGGTGGGGGGGGGGGGTTCCCTTGTTTTACTTAATTTGTTTTGAGATGTTAAGACGTTTCGCCCCATTAGTTTGTCGATAAGGCCTTACATCCCATACAAATGTCGATTTTTTATGGGCGAGCGATACCAATCCTTCCAATTAGAAGAAATCGGCTTTCGGCTGGGAAATTTTTGTATCGAAAAATTTGCATATTTACTTTGAAGCGGATCTGGGTGGAGATGTTTTTAGCATGAAGTCTGGGAACACGTTTTTGTTAGCCAAGGGGGCAAACTAAAAATACATTGCTCGAAAATGACAAACACGCAAAATCTTCAATAATCTATCTATCTAGGTAGGCTTCTCAGGCCCAATCTCCACCTTTCCTTTGTTTTTGTTTTTTTTTAGGGGGAGGGGTTGGGGGGGAGAGGGGGGGCAACTCAAGACAGAGCCAGAATAGGGACAACACAAAACACAACAAAAAACAATGAACGCACATACACAAAATACAAATACACACATCTAGGTCATCCAGGAGAAGACCCAGAGACCAGGGTCACCAATTAAGGTCCCTCCAGCTCTCCGCTGGCCCCTGACCACCCGGAGAGGTTCCGATCTCGGCAGTCAGACATGCAGCGGAGCTGAAGAAGCAAGCCCGCCCACCACACTTCCAGGCGCACCCTTCATATAAATCGTCTCCCCGGGCCAGGCGCCTGATGGACTATTATCTAGTCCAACTTGCGCCCGACCCCCTCCCCCAAATGACCACGTATTCACTCATCTATTCACAAGCATTCTCCATTCATTCCTGTTTATTACCGCTGCCCTTGCCTGATCTATAGTCATTCATCTATCATCCAAAGCTTGTCTTATACAGTCTCTCCATCTCAATGGGGGTCTTCCTGCCCTTCTATCTCCCCTTGTATCTGACTCACATATTTTCTTTGTAAGCCTTTCATCTTCCATTCGTTCAACATGACTATACCAGCTCAGCACCCTTCTGTCCACTCTGGCTGACAAATGTTCCTGCTGCCTCACTCTGCTACATATCTCTTCATTCCTCAATCTGTCTCTACAAGTAACTCCACACATACTCCTCAAGCAGCTCATCTCCATCACATCCTGCTTTCTTCTCTCCTTTACCTTCAGAGCCCATGTCTCAGCCCCGTACATCACTGTTGGCACAACAATTCCTTGATACATTGCACTTTTTACTTTCATTCCGAGATTTCTCGTCTTCCACATACTTCCCATTGCTCCGAAAACCTTCCTTCCTTCACTCACTCTCTGTTTTACCTCCATTTCCATACTTCTATTCCTGCTTATCATTCCTCCTAGATATTTAAAACACTCTACTTGTTCCAATATTTCCCCATCCAGCCTCACATCTATATTCACCCTATGATCACCCCTATTACACACCATTACTTTACTTTTATTGACGTTCACCTTCAGTTTCCTCCTCCCACAAACCACACCAAACTCTTTGAGTACCCGCTGCAGTTTCTCCTCAGAATCCGCCACCAACGCTGTGTTATCAACGACCAGCAACTGATTCAACTCCCAATTTCTACAATTCTTTCCTACTAAACCCAATTCTCTTCCCATAGTTCTTATTTTCACCTCCCTCACCACACCCTCCATAAACATATTAAACAGCCAAGGTGACATTACACAACCCTGTCGCAAAACTCACCATTTCTTACTCTAACACAATGCTCTGCTCCCTTCATAAAAAAATCTTAACTGCTTCTAACAAATGTTTCCAATTTCATAAATCCTTAACACCTTCCACATTGCTTCACGATCCACACGATCATATGCTTTTTCCAATTCCATAAAAGCCCAAAATATCTCCTTATGCTTCTCTAAATACTTCTCGCATAACTGTCTTACTGTTAACATCTGATCCACGCACCCTCTTCCCCTCCAATAATAACGCTTCAATAATAACTAAGCAATAATAACTAAGCAAAATATCATATTAACCCACATGATGTCGGACCAGCTTGTGTTAATACAAATCGTCTTTCTATCGATAAGCATTCACAGCCTATTCCCTGTTTCAAGTAAGTAGACCAAAACTCTTAAGCATTAACCTCGGTAACTCACACACGACTAGGGCAATCGAGCTAATAGTTCTACCATTTGGGAAGGGTCAGCCAGGGAATAGGTGTAGAAATTAACAGCCCTTTTTGAGTTACAGGGCTTAGGGTTCACGATGTCTGGCCTACCAACTTGGAACAGGGTATAGTATAGTCATGGTAAGGAATTTGTGGAGGAGTATAGAAAACCCATTTATGTTACATGGACCAACTATTTTGAGAAACAGCTTGACCCGTGGCATTTCTCGATACTTAATTGAAAAATATGAAACTACGATGTTTCTGAGTCATAATTATGCCAAGTTTTCATAATTAACATCATATTTCGGGAAAAACAAATTCGTGATAGCTGAATAATCAAGACAGAGGCATGGCATTTTATCGTCAGATAAAATAAAACAGAGTATAGTAATACGCCCTTAAGTGGGTGAGGTTTATATATTAGTTTATTTATTTATGTATAATTCAAGACCCCTCTCTCAAGATAATTGTGTACATTTTTCGGTAGAAGAATGACCCACCCAAAGGCCGGTTCCTCCTAAATTACATGCTCGCCAGGGAAAAAAACCTCGACTCCTAAATTCCACGAAATATCTTAAAATTGACAAAGCAATAGTGTAAACTGTCTTAATATCACCAAACTAATGTGGTGAACGACTTGAGATCTCGAAACTAATGGGGCTAAACATGTGGGAGAAGAGGTTTAGAAAAAGAAAACCCTTGACGTTATTGGTTAATGGACGTCCTTGCCAATCATTAGCTTATCTGTGTTATTAGAGACGACCTTAAGGGGAGATGGTCGCTTTTCTGGTCCCCTTTATTCCTCATGTTTAGCCCCATTAGTCTTCAGATTTTAAGACATTCGCCCCATTAGTTTGACGATTTTTAGACCTTTCACCCAATTTCTTTGTCAATATTCAGACTTCTCGTGTCATTTACGTGTCTATTTTTTTCCTGGCGAGCGATAGCGAGCCTCATATTTAAGAGGAACCGGCCTTTGGCCGGGAAATTTTTCTATCAAAAATGTACAAATTTATCTTGAAGGAGGGTCTTAGGGGTGTTTTTTTTTGTTTTTAATTTGAGGGAGACGGGAGGAAACTAAAAAAATACAAAACGATGTATAACTGATGAAATAAATACCTTCATCTCCCTTTAAGTGACCTCTTTATGTTGTCTTATTTCTGTATTTATTTTGCATATGTTTTTCGTTCTTGTTTTATTTTAATTAGTGATCAGCATACAAAGGACACAGTTATCACCTTAGTCCAGCCATCATTATATGGTTTTATATAACTAAGGAAGGACCTCTAGCATTTAGAGGGGTAAACTTGATCTCATTAACCCTCCGACTTCTACAGGTACTTATTAATCTGCATAAAATCGTCTGATGATAGCCACACAACGTTATGCGTCTTCTTACTGAAAGCGTTAGGCATACAGTATGTTAGACTGTGACAACAATACAAACAGCAGGATATATTGTCTTTTCCTCACACGTATAATCCATTGTTTATAAGTTGGCCAGATAGCGTGACTCCTAACCTCTGTAACTCAAAGGGGGCTAGAGCAATTGGGCTATAAATTGACACACCGATTTCCTGGCTGACTCTTCCCAAACGGTAGAAACAGTACTTCGACTGCTATTGTCGTCTTTGAGTTATAGTGGTTAGTGGTCAGGATTTTTGGCCTACTTATAATGAAAAGAGTATAGAGTCGCAAACTTAAGGGGAGATGGTCTGTTTTTCTGGACACCTTTCTCCCTCATGCTTAGTCCTTTTAGTTTTTAGATTTTAAGACGTTCGGTCCATTAGTTTGGCTATTTTAAGACCTTTCGCCCCTTCTCTTTGTCAATATTAAGACTTTTCGTGTCACTTAGGCGTCGAATTTTTCCTGTCGAGCGATAACGAGCCTGTCATTTAGGAGGAACTGGCCTTCGACCGGGACATTTTTCTACCGTAAATGTACAAATATACCTTCAAGGTTATGTTATGTTATGTTATGTGTTTTTTTTTTTTGTTTTTTTTTTTTTTTTCCCCCAATGGAGGTTGTTGTTGTTGTTGTTGTTGTTGTTGTTCCCCAAGCTGCCTGGCCGAACAGCCCCAAGGCCCCGAGCAAGGCCAAGGCCATAACCGAGCGCCCCCACAGAACCCTCCCTGCCTACCACAATAAAGCCTGGGTGACCGAAGCCACTCCATGGCGGGGAGCGGAGGAGGGTGTGGAAATGCCTGGGAAACCAAAGCCCCACCCAGGGCCCTGTGCCCCTCAGCAAATATGAAGAGAAAGTTGAGGGGCAAAGGAAAAATGTGACACTTTGGCTTCCAATCTTGGTAGATTGGGAGGTCAATCCACGGAAAAGACGCCGTCACTTGAGATGTAGGAAAGACATAAGTAAAAGGAACAGTCGGAGTAAGCTATGGGTATGGCAGAGATCGCTCAGTTCTCACTGATAGACCAGCCCATCACCTCCAATGGAGGTCTAGGGAGGAAACTAAATAAACAAAAACTAAATGAAAAAATCGACCAGGAAATCTACCCATCCACCCTTAAACAGTGAATTTATCTGACATCTGATGTATTGATGAATTAACCCATTCTGCACCATGACGTGAATTTAATATTATTCGGGTTACCATTAGACGATTTTCTTTAACATATAATCTACCTGTAGACCTCAAATGGGTAAATACAATTTCAATACATCTTCTCAATCACATGGAATCTTCTTAAACTGCATACCATAATCTAATTTCGCCCGATTAAAAGGTAAAAAGGCGGCATAGTGCTGAAGGGTTAACTGATTTAATCAAATATAGTGTGTAAGTAATCTTTCAGGTATTCATTCCTTTTGTGGGGGCCTTTCTATTATATATATATATATATATATATATATATATATATATATATATATATATATATTGTACTTTCTATGCAGTATATACATGTGTATACATTATTTCTATACATTTAATAACATCGTAAGTTATACATAGTAGTTATAGAGTGGTCTTGCCACTGGACTGGTAATCCAATGGACCCAGGTTCGAATCCCAATATGTCAATGGGAAGATATTATTGGGATGGAATTTGTGCTGTACCTAGCTTCAATGCATTACCACAGCACACCGAAATGCCAAATCAAAATACCCTCATTGTTCCCTGATTAAATAGCATTGTATGAATATTCCCATATTCAAAATATGCTACAGGGGGGCAATGCCTAGTGAGTTAATTGCTCAATAGGTGGCGTTCTGAGAGTGAGGGTCCGAGCCTGGGGAGTGAGACTGTGAAGCACAGAGGCGAAGCAGCTTCAGAGATGGAGTTGGGTTCGAGCCGTGAATAGGTGCTTCACATGTCTCACTCCCTAGACTGGAACAAGACCTCATGGGCCTCACCGTGTTCAGCGGTAGAGTGTAAAGGCTATCAGCCTATGCCTGAGAGGGAGTAGTTGGAATATAAAAGAAAAAAAAATGGAAGTAAAATGAGTGAGATTGAATTAAGACTCTCACAGCTTCTTCACTCACTTTTCTCACTCTTCTTCCCTAACCCCCTGGGGGTTAGGGAATAGAATATGCCCCACGTGCCTTCTGCGTGTCGTAAGAGGCGACTAAAGAGGTTGGGTCGGTGGGCTTGCGACCCCCACCCGGAAAAAAATATCGAAGCAAGGAAAAACGAACGAACAGCCTCGGATGCGGACGGAACCAACGTTGACGAACCACGACCGACTAAGGACATGCCTTCGGACATTCTGAGAATGGCTACGTGGAATGTTAGTGGCATGAATGATGGCACAAAAGAGAGAGAGGTTCTGGAAGTGTTAGTGAATGCCAGGCTGGATGTATGTGGAATGACAGAGACCAAATGGAAAGGTTCAGATGTGAGAGAGTGGGAGTGTGGAATGGGTGTGTGTGCTGGAGTGAGTGAAGGAACAGCGAGAGAAGGTGCATGTTTGTTTGTAAGTAGCAAATGGAAGGAATGTGTAAGAGAGTATGGGTCTGTGGGTTCAAGGATTGTGTGGGTGAGAATGAAAGTAGGAATACAAACGTGGGTGATTGTATGCGTGTATGCCCCGACAGAGGATATACTTGAAAGAAAGAAAGAGGAGTTCTGGATGAATGTGGAGGCGTGCCTGGAGAAGTTTGACAAGAACGAAAGAATATTTCTGATTGGGGATATGAATGGTAAGGTGGGTGATAGGAAAGTTGAGGGAGTGGTGGGAGGGTGGGGGGTACCATCAGAGGTGAATGGGAATGGTAGTGCACTTGTGGACGTATGTGTGGGGAGGAGGCTGTGGATAGCCAACACCTTCTTCCGACACAGAATGATCCACAGGTACACGTGGAAACGGATGTTGACGATGAAGGATAAGAGAGTGGTGGAACGAAAGTCATTGATTGATTATGTATGTGTGGATGAACGAATGAAGAAATCTGTGATGGATGCTAGGGTGTATAGGGGTATTGGAGGGGGTCTGTCTGATCATTATGTAGTGGTAGCTAAGGTTAGGATACAAAAGAAGTGGGTGAGGAGAGCGGGAGGGAGGCGAGAGGAGGGTGGAATGGTGAGGAGGGTGGAGAGGTTGCAGGAGGAGGAAATCAGGGAGGAGTACAGGAGAGCAGTGGAAACACGACTAGGTGGGTTCGACCTGGAAGTTATGGAGGAAGTGGAGGAGATGAGCAAGGTGTTTAAGGATGAGATCTGTGCAGCATGTGAGAGGTATGTGGAGTGAGGAGAAGAGGGAGGGGAGTGAAAGGTACAGCATGGTGGACAGAAGAGGTAAGAATAGCTGTGGAAGAAAAGAAGAAAGCATATAGAGAGTGGTTGGGTAGTAGAGGGAATGAAGATTCCGAGAGACAGAAACAAGCGAGGTACGTGGAGAGTAAGAGGGTGGTGAAGAGAGTAGTGAAGGAAAGTAAGAGAAGAGTAGATGAGGAATTTGGAAGGAATCTGAGTGTAAAATGGAGGGAGAGTAAGAAACTGTTCTGGAAAGAAGTCAAGAAAGTTAGGGAAGGTAGCAAGGGAAACAGTAAGGGTGTGAAAGATAAGAATGGGAGAATGCTAGCCGAGAAGCAAGAGAGAGTCGAAAGATGGAGGGAGTACTTCAGTGAGTTGCTAAATGAAAGGAATGAAGAGCCAGCAAACATAGCTGGATATGGTATGGGAGGGAGAAGAAGAGAAGTAGTGGAGGAGGAGGTGGGGATCAGGAGGTCAGAAGTGTGGGAAGCCATGAAAAGAGTGAAGTTGGGGAAAGCACCAGGAACAGATGGAGTGTGTGGGGAAATGTTGAGGTATGGTGGTGAGATAGTGATAGAATGGGTATGGAAAATGTGCAAACTAGCATGGGAGAAGGGGAGTGCACCCGATGACTGGAAGACTGGCATAATAGTCCCCCTATATAAGGGCAAAGGGGAAAGAGGAGTGTGTGGTAACCACCGAGGAATATGTCTTCTAAGCGTAGTAGGGAAGGTATACAGTAGGGTAGTGATTGAGAGAGTGAGAGTGAGAACGGAGAAATGGATAGGCGACGAGCAGGGAGGTTTTAGGAAGGGAAGAGGATGTGTAGATCAGATTTTTACCCTGAATTGTGTTGTGGAGAAGTATCTGGAGAAGAAACAAAAGGTGTATGTTGCCTTTATGGACTTGGAGAAGGCCTATGACAGAGTGGATAGAGAAGGTTTGTGGAAAGTACTTAGAATATACGGAGTAGAGGGCAAGTTGCTGAAAGCAGTGAAGAGCATGTATGAGGGTGCAAAGGCGGCAGTACGTGTGGAGAGTGAGCAGAGCGAGTTCTTTGACCTGAATGTTGGTTTGAAGCAGGGGTGTGTGATGTCCCCGTGGTTGTTTACTGTATATATGGATGGAGTTATGAAAGAAATACTATCAAGAGCAGTGGATGTTGGTGTATCGCTGAAAAGGGAGGGAATTGAGTGGAAGCTACCTATACTGCTGTTTGCGGATGACACAGTTCTGATGAGTGATAATGAATGGGAGTTGCAGGGTCTGGTAAATGAGTTTGGAACAGTGTGCAAAAAACGGAATTTGAAGGTAAATACGGGGAAGAGCAAGGTTATGGTCTTCGAAAGGGGTGAAGTCACAGAGTGTGAGGTGAAGCTGAACGGTCAGGCTATGGAGATCGTCAACTCTTTTAAGTATCTGGGCAGTGTGTTGAGTAAAGATGGGACTATGGATGAAGAGGTGCGGGAGAGGGTACAACATGGGAAGAGGGTTGTAGGAACGCTAAAAGCAGTAACAAGAAATAGGGTGGTCAGTATGGAAGTGAAGAAGTCCTTGCATGACAGTGTGGTAATCCCGACACTGACTTACGGAAGCGAAGCATGGACGTTGGTTGAGAGACTCAGACCAAGAGTGAGAGCAGTGGAAATGAATTACTTAAGGAGTGCGTGCGGAGTTACATGGAGGGATAGACAGACTAATGAGGAAGTAAGAAGGAGGTGTGGTGTGGAGGTAGATGTGCTGGAAAGTGTGAAAAGGAACAACTTGAGATGGTTCGGCCATATGGAACGTATGGAAAGCGAGAGAATGACTAAGAGGGTGTACGAGAGCGAGGTGGAGGGACAGAGGGGGAGAGGTAGAACGAATATGAGGTGGAAGGATGGAGTGAGGAAGTACATGAACGAAGGCGGTGCTGGTTGGGGGGAGGGGCGTCGACTGACTGGGGACAGAGGTGCATGGGGGCGGTTCGTTCGTGGCCACCCCTTCGGGGATCACGGCGTCAGGCAATAGATAGATAGATAGACAGCTTCTTGCTTTGTATCGGGGCAAAGTGCGCCCCTGTATTGAGTAATATTTATCTGTGGGGAGGTTCCATCCATATCGTACTTCTCCAACGAGTAGAATCAAAAGTATTTCGCCTTATCAACTCACTTCCTCTTACTAGTTCCCTACTATATCTTTCTACACGCCGCAATGTTGCATCTCTTTCACTTTACTATAGCTATTACAACAATCATTGTTCTTTAGAGCTCTCTTAGTGCATACCCCCTCCGAGGCACCCTCCGTTCAACACAGTCTCGCTCCTATTCTGTCCAGTTCTCCAACCCAAGAATTGGCAAACTTTCTCAGTCTTTCTTCTACTGAACAAGTGAACTCTGGAACTCTCTCCCTCAATCAATATTTCCTTCACCCTATGACTTAAACTTCTTTAAGCTTACTGTGTCCAGGCATTTTGACCCGAAAGTCTCTTGAAATTGGCTCCATCACTCTTTTGGCTTTGGGAGAGGCACTCGTACAGCCAATCTGCCTTTTGTCTCCTTAATACACATAAAAGACAAAATGTTGTAGTAGTAGTAATTATAGTATTCAAAGTAGTACGGTAGTAGTAGTAGTAGTAGTAGTAGTAGTAGTAGTAGTAGTACTAGTACGGTGGTAGTACATAAGAACATAAGAAAATCGGAGTCTGCAAAAAGCCGATCGGCCCACACAAGGCAGATCCCTGTCACACTCAACCCCAATTACAAGGCCCAATTATAGGCCCAACTCACTAATACCTTGAGTACTGCCCCCACCAAAACGGTCAGGGATTATCACAAGATTACGGGGGTCTGCTGAACGCCGATTGGACCACACCTGGTAGATCCCCCTCACACCCAACCCATCTCGTCCATATGCCTATCTAATTTTATCTTGAAGCTCCCTATCGTTCTTGATCCCACCATATCACTTGGTAGCCTATTCCACCCATCTACAACTCTGTTACCAAACCAATATTTGCCTATATCTTTTCTGAAACGAAATGTATCTAATTTGAAACCATTTGTACGAGTTCTTTCGCTATCACTGAGCTTTAGTACATTTGTCATGTCCCCTTTATTAATCCAACTAACCCACTTGAATACCTCTATCATATCCCCTCTAACTCTGCGTCTCTCTAACGAATGTAAGCCTAATTTCTTCAACCTTTCTTTATACGGAAAATTTCTAATATTATGGATAATTTTTGTCATTCTACGCTCTACTCTCTCCACTGAATCTATGTCCATTCTGTAATAAGGACACCAAAATTGAACAGCATAATCCATATGGGGTCTCACTAATGACAAGTAAAGTTTTAAGATAACATCAGCAGTTCTGTTACTCACACTCCTAGATATGAACCCGAGAATCCTGTTTGCCTTGTTACGAACGCTTATACATTGTTTTCTAGGCTTCAAATCATTGCTAACAAACACACCTAGATCTTTCTCACAGTCTTGAGTTTTCTATCTATCTATCTATCTATCTATATGCTCAGGCCCAATCCCCATTTTGGGGGTAGCCGACTCAAGACAGAGCAAGAACAGGGAAAACACATAAACAACATAAAACAAAATATAAACACAGATAAAAAACACAAACTCACACACATCCAGGTCACCCAGGAGAAGACCCAGAGACCAGGGTTACCAAGGTCGCTCCAGCACTCCCCCGGCCCCTGAGCACCCGGAGAGGTTCCGATCTCGGCAGGCAGACATGCAGCGGAGCCAAAGCCACAAGCCCTCCCACCACACTTCCAGGCACACCCTTCATATTAATCGTCCCCCCGGGCCAGGCGCCTGATGGACTATTATCTAGTCGAACTTGCGCCCAACCCCTTACTCCAAAAGTTTTCTAATTCCATATTAGCTAGTTTATATATAACATTTGTATGCATCTTCCCTATCTTTAATTAATACCATGCATTTTGTCAATGTTAAACTTCATCTGCCAAGTAGTAGTAGTAGTAGTAGTAGTAGTAGTAGTAAAAATATAAAGATATATCCTAAAACAAGGAAACCCAACACTGCAAAAACATACAAATATTATTGTTGCTGCCTGGAAGGGCTAAGGATTTGGGGCTAATGGTTTCAGTCTTTTCATCATGTTATGTTGTTTTGATTCGGCCCGTGCTTATCCTGGTGTAGATTTTGGTTGTGAAGCATAATATTTACTGTTTTGTTTTATCTCTCTATATCTATCTATCTATCTATCAAGAGAGAGAGAGAGAGAGAACAGTATTCTGTATGTGTTTGTTTTATTATCTATCTATCTCTCCCTCATGTTCACAACTATTTAGTCAATCGTACATAATATACTTTATTGACAATAATTCATGATACCGTTAGTTGGTTGTATTTCAGCTGATGGTAAATTGAATCCGATAGCACCTGATTTTTGGACACTTAATGGACAAATATGAAAGTACTCTTCTTCTGCATCATATTATTGCGTTTTGTTTCATACCTAACGACACATTTCGCTAGAAAACATTCGTAACACCTAAGTAATCTAGAGAGGGACATGGTACTTTACTATCAGCTGGAAAAAAGACTCTAGTATACCTATTTTATTACTACTGACAATCGCCAAGCATATAAACTAATTTAGAACATAAAAGAATCACCAGCACAACAAATAGAAGGATCAAATTAGCAAAATTTCGTTGTACTATAAGCGACAGTATTTTGTCTAATTTGCCATTTTTGCTTGTCATACCTTTTTTTCCAATTACCCATGTATCCTCCAGCTCAGGGGTTTGCTTTGTTTTAATGTTGTCCTCGCCGCTGTTATATAATTTGTGTTTTTCTTTGCCCACTACATTTTGTTTTTCTCACTCCTGCTCTTTAGTTTTGCGTGTCTTTTTTATGTTGGTGTGAGAGGTAATAATAGGTGTGTGTGTGAAAATGTGAATGCGTGTGTGTGTGTGGAACTTGTGTGAGTGGAAATATTTATAGGTTTGAGTCCCGAAGGGAAGAAGGAAAACCTAATATATAGTAGTGGCCCCTGAATCATTGACGATATGCCTTATACAGTGATGGCACTCTTTGAACTCCAAAGTCAGCTGTTCAAATCACCCGCCCCGGAGCATAGAGACCAATCATCGTAAGAGTACGCTCATAATTACTTACGGACTTGTCCTTATGATGCGGATGCCACTATGAAAAAAAAAAAACGAATTAAATAATAATATATATATATTTTTTTAGAACTCTTATCTGTTTTACGCTTCCCGTAGTGCAGATGTTTTTCCTAGCGTGGGTTGAATCGAGACGCTGTGCGTTCTCTTCCATAGCTGATATATCAAGATTCTCAAGAAAACATCAGAACGAATGGGCAGGGGATGGACGGGAGGGCCGGAATCACAATGATTCCGGGGCCACTACTAAATATTAGGTTTTCCTTTTCCCTTCGGGACTCAGACCTATAATTCATTAGTGGCCCCTCCATCATTGACGATATGCCTGATATCACAAGTCTGGAGGGGGACATTTGTGACAAATATCAAAACCACTAAAATAAATAGGATGAGAGCAAACCCGATGCTTAGAGCTCGAACTGTGTATTTTACGACAAAATATAAAAGGGGTTGCAGGTGGCGTACTTAAAAATGCACCTGTGTACATCTTCCTGAAGCCTTGGATACAGGCTGTGGGAAAACACACTACATATAAACATCCAGAATATATGTACACAAATACATGTACATGCATATAACAACATATGTAGATGTACAACAAATAAAATACCTGTACATTCATATCACAATGTATTGTACACAAATATTTTAACTTATTGACTAGCTTCGAGTCTGGGGAACTTAAATAATGATTATCACAACATGCAACAGCTCAACCACGTCTGGTGGGCTGAGGGTCTTAGCTATTTACCCCCCCCCCCCCTTCTTTCTTAAAATGAATAAAATTAAAGCCGAAACGAAAGCAGCGAACAACTTAGACCCGTTGCCTTAATGTGACACAAGTCATACGTGGTTTCTCTAAATTCACAGACAGGTAATGATACAAAAAGGTATGATTGGAAATCCACAGATTAGTCTGCTGAATATCATTGACAGAAAAACTCTTCAGAAAACAGAGCGATACTGCCCATTTCTTCAAATCTTGGGCTGTCCCAACAGCCCCTCAATTACTCTCCTTAATCGCATCTACCAACAGAGCTGCCAAGTGCCGCTTTGTGAGACGGTTGCCTGTCTGAGAAACCCATAGAGCTCCCGGCTGGTCAGGCCGAGACACTCCAATGTAGGTTAAAAGTGACTTACTGGACATAATCTGTGATGCCTGTCACCCTGTTTGAGCGCCGGTACCTCAAACTCTTTTAACACATGCTCTTGGTGTTCGTTTTTGGTGATAATCGTGGGCAACAGCGCAATCTGAACACTCGCATTGCGGCGTGCGAACCTAAGACAATTTGGTTTGTTGCTCATCACCGCCAGCTCGGATACCCGGTTACCTGTAGCCAAGGCCATCAGGAACACAGCCTTCTTTAAAATTGAATCAAAAGGAGGGTTGTGACTAAATTTCTGAGAATAAAGTAAAGACAAAGCTTTGTCGAGTGACCAGGTAGGTATGAGCTGGCGTGGTGGTGGCCGAAGCTTGAAACATGAACGCAGGAATGCCTTCTTCTCTGCCTGCGGTACAGAAAGCCCCGTTAAGTCAAAAAAAGGGAATTCTAATTGCAGTCATGTGATTCTAGAGCGTGACTACTGACAAGCCTTTATGTTCAAACAGGTAATCTAGGTATTTGAAAATTAAGGACACCGAGGCCACGGTCTGGTCAGTCTCAACGATCCAAGTAGTGAAAGCTCTCCAGTGAGATTGGTACTGACGTCTAGTAGAGATAGTATATTGTTTAATCAATTTATTGGTAACACTCTGCCCATAGTGGGCTAACCACTTGGCCTTCTGAATATCCACAAGGCAAAAATTTGCGAGGTCTTTAGGTTTCCAATTGTCTCCAAGTGGAAATGTGAGATCGGGAGTGACACCGGGTTCTCGCACCATGTCTTCAATTGCGCGTACCACATCTGAGCCGGCCACAGGAGCGCGATCATCGAGACTAAGCCCCGATAATCCCGTAGTTTGTGAACTACTTAACACATGAGTGAAACGTCTGGTGGTGGAAACAAATAAATGGAGTTCCATTTGTTTCAGTCCACCAGCAATGCGTCTGGTCCTCCTGCCGGGGTTCTCACCCGACGAGTCAGGAAGAGAGAGAGTCTGTGGTTCTCCTCGGATGCGAATAAATCCATTAGTGGACGGTAAGGCTCTGCAATCATCCATTGAAAGACGGCTTGCTTCAGAGCTCATTCTTCTTGGGTGCTCTGTCTCCGTGACAGAGCATCTGCCCATAAGTTCGCCACGCCTGGCAGATAAGATGAGTGAAGTTAAATGTTTAGCTTCTCCGCCAACCCAAATATCCTTTACGACAAGTCTAGTAACACTTGAGACCTCGTTGACCCTTGCTTCTGAATGCATGTGACTGCATTCAGATTGTCCAATTTGAAGGCTATTGATTTTCCCACTAGAGTCGAACCGTGTGCCTGAAGGAATAATAAAGGGATTAACAATTCTTTCACATTGATATGAGACTCCTTGAACCGGAACCAAAGACCCTGACCTTTTTGTCTGAGTTTTGACTGGTAACCCCTTCCCAGAGTACCTGAAGCATCTGTGTCTACCCATACCGTAGGTGGAGGAGATATTCATGTCATAACTGAGTGTAATGTTTCTGGCCTCGCCCAGACCGCCAGTAAGTTGTGGATTAATTTCGGGATATGCCATGACTTGTCTGCCGGCAAAAGCGGAAAATGTCTGTTTCCCTCCAACATTAACCTCTTTACTTTCAACCGGCCCAACGGTACCATTAGTTGAATCCAGTTGAGAGAGCCTACTAAGGACTCCCACACTTTCCTTGTGTTGGTCAGACTGTGCAGAAACTGGAACAGTTTCCTGCGAAACCTGCTGTGATTGTCCAAGCTCTGACTGATATCTAAGTGTGCTGAGTCCCAAAGCAGACCCACCAACTGGATACCCTCGTCGGGACAAAATGCGACTTTGCCAAGTTGACCTTGAACCCGAGGGCTTTGACATGACATAATACAGTTTTGACATGTTGGAGGCATAATATCTCGGATTCCGGTACCACTCGCCAGTCGTCTAAGTACGACATGCTCATGATCCCTTGCCTTAGTAGTGGTAACAGGGCCTACAGGACTAATTTGGTAAATACCTGAGGTGCCAGGTTCAGACCGAAAGGCATTCTTTGAAAAACAAAAGTATGATGCCTGATCCTCAGAGTGAGGAATATTTGGAACCGTCTGTTTACTGGGACATGCCAATAGGCTTCTGTCAGGTCTAATGAACACATCCAACCTTGCTGCGGCAGTGTTAACCTGGTCTGATTCACAGTGAGCATCCTGAACGATGGTCTGTGAATGTGGCGATTCAGTTGAGACAAATCTACGACCGGCCTCATCTGAGCGCTGTCCCTTTTCGGCAATAGGAATAGTCTGGATGTGTAAACTGAGCAAGTTGGATTGACCGGGACAATATGCTTGGTGACCATTTCCTTGACAAGTGACTCCACCTCTAATGATACATTGTTTATTTCTGAAAGTAGACGTAAACTACGCCGCCGGAGCCACTGCCAAGTTATGCCCTTGAGTACCACTGTCCTAGCCCAAGTTTGCCGAGGCCATGCCCGGTAGCACGTCCGGAATTCTCCAGTCACGCAACTGGACATGTCCGGCACAGCAATACTCGTATCCAACTTGCCCGTTATGGGCCCTGGAAGTGAGAGAGCTGAGTGATCCCTCAGTTTTTTTACTGGGGAGTGGTAGTTTGTGAAGACTGGCTAGAGGTAGGGGGCCGAGCTTCTTGACCTGACTTCCCCTTGGAATGATCCTTACACAACTTCCCCGGTCCCTTACTCTGACCTTTGCCTCGTGCAGAGCCACTGCTGCCAGGTTTGGACAAAGTCTTTAATGACTGAAAACACTTGGGGGGCCCCGACTAAATTTTGCTTTAGTAGTAGACTCCTTCCTGGGTGTGGAGGCAGTCGTTCTGGTAGAGTCTAACAAGCTACATACAGACCTCCACACTTCATGAGAAACCAAGGTAGTGGTCAGTACAGGAGACAGAATGAGCCTACTACCAATCTCTTCCGACAGCTTCTTAACTAGAAACACTCTGAGATCTTGGCGTGTCCGAACGGCTTCCAAGAAAGCCACCCAGATATCACCATGAGTCTGCACTGAATTTTGCAGCATAAGCCGCCGGGTGAGAGAGTGGGCCTTGGTCGCCTAGGGATCAGTTACCGCCTCAGTCTCAGTGACTCGCCCAACTGACGACTGACGAGGAACTGGGACAACAGCCGCCAAGCTTTCTGCCTAAGCTTAAAGTCCTTATCTATCTGAGTAGGTGTACGGCTAGAAAAAGGGTGCGCCAATTCACACACAGAAAGTTTAGGGGCACTCAAAAAGTCTAACACTGTTTTGGAAACACCTTCCGCGTGTGTCACCGGTAATGAGAACCAACAATGATTTTCCTGAGGAATTTGGTGGGTATACTTACTCGTAATGGTGCTGCCAAAGTTCTGGGCCTCCGACTCCCAGTCATGCCACAGACCTGAGCCGACCATCCCAATCTGTAGGACTGGATTACCTGACTGGTCCTGAATAAGGTTGAGTATCTAACTCTGGCATTCAGCTAAACTCAAAAACTGTGCTTCCGTGCTGACTCCCTGCCTAGGCAAACTCTTTCGTCTCTGTCTATCCTCTAACGTCTTCCCTTCATGCTGGAAGTTTGCTCACATTCAACCTGTCCCAAAGAAGGGTGACCGCTCTCAACCCTCCAACTATCGTCCAATTGCTCTTATCTCTTGTCTTTCTAAAGTTTTTGAAACTATTCTTGCTTCCAAATTTCTTAAGCATTTCTCTTCTCATAATCTGCTCTCAGATCGCCAGTATGGCTTCCTTAAGGGTCGCTCTACTGGTGATCTTCTTTCATATCTTACTAACTCTTGGTCATCCTCCTTCCGGGACTTCGGTGAGACTTTTTCTATTGCACTAGACATATCGAAAGCCTTCGATAGAGTCTGGCATAAATCTTTAATTTCTAAACTACCCTCCTTCGGTTTCTATCCCTCCATCTGTGCCTTTGTCTCTAATTTCCTTTCCGGCCGTTCCATAGCCGCGGTTGTGGACGGCCATTGTTCACTTCCTCACCCTATAAACTCCGGTGTTCCTCAGGGCTCTGTCCTATCTCCTATTCTCTTTCTAATTTTTATAAATGATCTCCTTAACTGTACCTTAATTCCCATCCATTCATACGCAGACGACTCAACCTTACACTACTCCATTAGTTTTTCAGAACGCCCCAGCCAGCAATCCCTCAACGACAAACGTAATGAAGCCATAGAACTCTTAAATTCTGATCTAAATACTATTTCCAATTGGGGCAGAGAAAACCTTGTTAACTTTAATGCTTCCAAAACCCAATTTCTCCATCTATCTACCCATCAGGATCTCCCAGCGGACTATCCCTTATTCTTCAACAATACAAAAATCAACCCTTCATCTTCTCTCAATATTCTTGGTGTCTCTTTTTCTTCTGCTCTCATTTGGAAGGACCATATTACCAGTCTTGCTAAGGCAGCCTCCCAGAAGCTGGGTGTGCTCAACCGCCTTAGGGGGTTCTTTTCCCCTGCACAGCTTCTTGCTCTGTACAGGGGCATAGTGCGCCCTTGTATTGAGTATTGTTCACATGTGTGGGGAGGTTCCTCTCACACCGCTCTCCTAGACAAAGTTGAAAGGAAGGCCTTTCGTATCATTAACTCCCGTCCACTCACCAACTCTCTGCAATCTCTCTCTCTCCGCCGCAATGTTGCATCTCTCTCGCTATTCTATCGCTACTATAATAATCAGTGTTCCTCAGAGCTATCCCAGTGCATACCACCTCCTTTACGTAGGGCACATGGTACCCGTCTTGCAACTCAATCCCACCCCTACTCTGTGCAACTCTCCAACCCAAGAGTGAAACGTTACTCTCAAACTTTCTTCTACTCAACAGCTGAGCTCTGGAACTCTCTCCCAGAATCAGTCTTTCCCTCTTCCTATGGCTTAAATTGCTTCAAACTCCGTGTGTCCAGGCATTTTGGCTCGAACGTCCCTTGATTTTGGCCCTGTCACTCTTTCAACTATGGGGGAGGCACTCGCTATAGGCAGTTATGCCTTTTGCCTCCCTCAATCACATAGAAAAAAAAAAAAAACAAAAAAAAAAACAAAAAAAAACAGTGACTTCATATCATTGAACCCGTCAAGCTTGAACTAGTCGGAATACAGGCGTACAGACGAGGCCGGTGGCAAGGCAGGTGACGGAGCATACACAAAATAGTCCGGCGTGTAGACATTGGGAACAGCTTTCACCATCACGTCTAAAACCTCACCTGATATGGTCTTTGCTCGTAACTTTTTGGACTACCTAAGTTTCACACACCAGTGTTCAGGGACTGGAGTCTCACCCGACACCATTGGTTGCACGGCCAATGGGTTTAAAGGAGCAAGAGGAGTCCAAGATCGATCTGGACCATAAAGCAAGGGCATTGTACCTTTTTTAATGGGAGTTTTATCAAGTGGAGGAGGAATTATATCGGCCAACAATCTGACATTAGATGTAACTTGGGTTGGAGTAACATTACTAGTACAAGTAGTGACAATGGAGAGAGTAGTTACTTGTTTAGGGATAACTTGCAGTGAACCAAAAGGCCTCGAGACCAGCGGTGGAGCAGGAGACACTGGCACAGACTTGTCCCCTTCCAATCTACTCAATATAACATCCATAATAGCTTGGAAATCATCCTTAGTCACAAATTCCCTGTTTTTGTCCATCAACATAGACTGAGTGTCCACGTCAGAATGCCCCCCTGAAGCCACCTGTTGCCCTGATTCCAGGTGCTCGGATTCGTCATCCCATCATTTCCGGTGACCGGGCTGAGTGGAATTGAACCTCCTCAGACCGGACATCTGGTTCAAGAACATCACGTTCAAATTGTGACCAGTCTAAATTTGGGATGGGGAACGATTCAATAGGAGCTCCACATGGCTCACTAGGATGACCCCTATATTCAGTGCCTACCACCTGGGCAGGCACACGTTGCTGAAGAGTGTGGCGGTGGGGGATGGTGTACGGCCGTGATCGCACTGACGGTGAGACGTGACCTACAACAGGATGTCTGATGATCCCACTGGGTAGTTTCCTCGGCGAAGTCACCGTACCCCTACGGACCGTCCCAGACTGGCCGGATTGGACTTTCGGCCAAACCAGGGACGGCCTCGCAGGTTCTGGAGCCGGCGAACGAGACTTAGTTACAGCAGCAGCCTTACGTGAATATGACCGGGAAGCATTTTAGTCGGAGCGTGTAACATCCTCTGGCGTACCCGTCCGCTTCTTCTTTGCCACCTGATTGATGGACGGAGAAGTGTGGGACTTGCGCAGCGGCGACCTCGAATGTGAGGGTCAACATGACTGCGAAGGTGGAATTGATGAATCGGGCGTTAACCGTTTCGCTGAGCGGCAGTGGGGGCTAGATTGTGTGGCTTCTTCGTCTGTAGAGTCATCGGAACTAATCACTGGTTTTACACTACTCTAGACTGTCTTTTCTTAGTTGTTCCCACAAGAACGAGAAGATGTAGAAGAATTAGGAGTAGGGCTCACAAAAGTGGGCATAACTAGCAAGTCCCAAAGTGGCTTATCATCACACTGCAGAGTTTTATGAGCCACGTCTTTGCAATAATCAGTAAAACAAAGTTTGATGGCAGCTAAAACAGTAAGACACCCTTCTTCATTGTGGTTAATTAAACCATATCTAAAGTGCATACACAAAGAGCACCTTTTCGTGACCCACTGTCTCCGTGGAACACACTTGACACACAGCTTATGTCCAGTCACCGGAAGGTTGGCGCACGAGTCAGTCGAACAGAATGTAATATGTTCCATGATGAGCCCCCCCCCCACACCCCGCCGGAGATCGATAACTAGGTCCGGAGCGTCCCGCCGAAGAGACGTAGATCTGGATTTTTTTTTCTCCAAGAATCAATGCTCATAAGGACAACCTGAGACATACAACCTAAATGTTACCTTTAACACAAAAAAAAATTAGATGAGGCGATCAGCACCACACTAAGTTTCTCGTGTATCCTTATGGAAAACCTGCATGCAGTTTTCTCATGAAGGTAATTAGACTTCTTACCCATGATAGTGACCATCATTGACTTTAGTACTGACTAGAAAGTGCTTTCTAGTAAGTGACCCTTTCGCCATGATGGAAGAATGGTTAGTAATTGACCCTCTCGCCGTGATGGAAGAGTAAAGTGATTTTCTCGCCGCGATGGGAGATAAAAGTAGCATAGGTGAGTCGTTCCGGTTGACCCGAAACATCCCTTGGAAGCTTTCCTCTTCCGCCGGGTGTTCGTTCTAGTTCAAGACAACGAACTGGTTTATTGGATCCGGTGCAACACTAGAACACCACCAGTGAGGCACCCGGCGAGGAAGAAACGTATTCATGAGACAATTCCCCGCCGCAACATGATCCATTACATTAGACTCTAGCAATCAAGTCTTCGACATAGATAGAAGAACCCTAACACATTAGTCTGGTCAAGCCAAACACCCTTAAAAACTAGTACGATATCTTTGTCTATAAATTCAGGGCAACATAGTTTATGGCATACATAAAATGTAATAATCAATCTTAAAATTACATAACCTAGCCATAAACACACCCTACTGGGAGGCTGGCCACAAGGCCTATGGCAAGCAGTAGAACGACGAATTCGGCGAGTTACTCTTGCCTCTAGGAAGATCCAGCACCCTCCATCCACCTCAACAACAGGAACGTAGTGTGACGCATGTCCACGTGTGAGCATGCTGTACAGAACGCCTAGTCATGCCCCACTCTCGCTAGGATCGTCAGGGCAGGAACTTTGGCTGTAGTCTATGTAGAGTTTCCTAACTTAGTTCGTGTGAGCCGTTGTACTATAAGTATTATGAATATGTATTTTGTTTTCATCTGAGTCAACGAGTTCTATTTTATATCATTAGTTATAAGTATTGTGTGTAAAACTTATTTGCAATGATGGGAAGAGAAAAAGCCACAGTTAGGTGTCAGTGGGTACGCCAGGCAGGAGGTAGGCCTAACTCACTAGCACTCCTCCCTCCCTCAGTGCTAGGGGGAGCCTTTGTGTATCCCAGAGGAGAGAGAGAAATTACGTAATGGTTGTCAGTGGGCGGTCCTTAGTAGTTCACGTTGGGCTCACTAGAGGGCCGGGTATAAAAGGGAAGTCTAGCCATTTTTTCATCAGAACTCATTAGGCAGAGCGACTTCTAATTTCCCTTGCTAACTATTTATATTCTTCTGACTGATGGGAACTTTCTCTACTACCTTACATTCTTATTTCCTCTTTTCCCTGCCCTGTTTAACTTCCATGGTCCAGTTGGTGCAGAGCTAGTCAGCCAACGTATTATCGCTTGAGTTCTCACGAGATACTTGCCTATTAGATAGCCTATTTTGGAAGGGTTGACTTAGAATAGGATTGATTTATGTTTGTTGCACTTGTATATGCATCTCCCTGTGTGTTATTATTATTATTCCTGTTTTCTGCTAGTCTAGGTAATGCTAGACTGGGGTAAGGCTTTTCTGTGTTACGAGTTGTTGTTTGATGCAGTGGTTAAGCGATAAACCTGCATACTCGTTTCGGTTCAGTGAAGCCTAGGTTGTCTTCGCGGCTAACTGTGTTGAGTTAATAATTTACAGTGCGTGAGGGCAAGAGCCTAACCACCCTGTATTTTATTAACAGTTTGTTTTTACTTTGTCAAGGAGCCGGGAGAAAACCAGATACAAGGGATCTGGATTTCTCAAAGTGCACTTGTTAGTTTTAACGTAATACTTTAAACAGTCGTGAGGACTTCGCTAGGCTACGAGCCGTTTTTGCTCAGTCACTGCTACCTTTTTGCCTACAGTACCCCAGCTAGACTTTACTCGATTAGTAGATACAGAATAGTATTGAAGCTTTCCTTATGTATGATATTGTTTATGCACTATTGATTTCATGTGTTGCAAGCTTGGCTACTTTAGTGATTAGTGGCCCACGAGCACAATCCGAGTAGGCTATTGCCGTTGCATTTGCGGAGTACTTCCTTTTAATGTTTGCCATTTACTATTGCATATTCTTTTAATTATTCTTATGCCAATTTAAGCCTTTAATAGTATTTAATTGCCAGTGTTTTAGCTTTTTGAAATACTGTTCAAAATCCGATACGTACTTCTTACGAGCATCCGAGAAGCATCTAACTTTTTTCAGAAGATTCCTTGCTCGATGCTTAAGGACTATTAATTAACGTAACGTAATAGTGCCGATCCGAAGTAGAGGGTGGTGGACTTCTTAAGTTCATAGTCAAGGGTGGATTACTTCGGCTTCGGCCAACACTATTCTTTGGTGTTGTTGTTTCTTACTTCATTGTTTGATTGTTGACCAGACTAGATAATTCCTGTCTCTTTATTAGTCTGTTGTTGAACACTAGTACCGAGTTCTTGTATACCCCGTTATAGCAGATTGAACTCTGGAGGGTATTGGTGTTTTTTTGTTCGGCTGGCAGTACTCAGGGGTTGGGATCGTGTGTTTCCGTTGTGGCAGCGGGCCGTATTCGAGTCCTGATTGAGAGCCATTGTGTACCCGAGTGCCAGTTCGTAACAGTAGGGACAACAACGCAGCAACCAAAAGCAATACCCTTTACTAAGTAAATCAGTTCTATAGTAAAGGTTCTGCCAAAGAATATAAAAAACGCTTAACCCACCAAAAAGGTGGCCGAAAAGCGCTGCCCTTCAATAAATAAAAGCCTCTAACCTATACTAGTTAAGGCTAATAAACTAGAGGGAAAATAAAACACACCTGTACTTAGTGTGACATCGACAGAGTGCAGTGTCATTCCCCTGGGAATATAATTGTGGATCCTCGTTCGTGCGTTATAAACGGTATATACTGTATTTACCTATCTATTGTCTGACAGTAGTTATTTTTACATTGAACAAAATAACTTATGTGTGTACTCTGTATTATATTTATCCTCTATTACCTACAGTATGTTACGACTGAGGTTTAAATATATCAGGGCTCTTATTCATTGGACTAGTAATGGCATAAATGCTACAACGGAAAGCGCTAGATCCAACCTCTGATGTATATTCCCAGTGAACAAAGAACACAAATACTCTTCAGAGTTCTATATGCAATAATAGGTTATCAAACTCTCAATAAATGTGCGTCTACTCTAGGCTTAATGTTATGTGAAAACAGCCTATTACTACCTATAACCGAAGGTGCTTGGTTATGGTATGCAAAGTAAGGTGGTAAGAGAAGTTACAGCTTACGTTACTTTAATCAATAAATGTCAGGCACTCCTGCATGAAAGAAAGTGCACTAAAGTCCTTCAACACCAACAAGGAATCTTCTTTAAATGTTAGATGCTATCAAGATGCTCGAATCGGAAATGGAACCCAAAAAGGCAGGCAGCGGAACAATACTCGTGCAGGCTATGCACACAAAAGGCAGGAGATATAATGCAGTCGGAGCCAAGAATATCCTAAACGCTACAACAATAATAATAATCGCCACGACAATGCAGTATTCCTATCAACAAAAAGAGACTAAGTCGTTTTGTCTCAATACATCAAACTAGGCTGCGAAATGCTTGTGTAATCATAAACGGGTATGCATAATAAGAGTAATTGGTTTAATATACTTAATGTCTACTATGACTGATAAAGTCTAGCTAGAGTCAATGATACGAGATACTGGTGCGCATGGCATGCCGCATAGCCTAGTGCAAATCTCAAGTCTGTGCGTCCAGTATTACGTTATAGTGAAGGGTAGCTCCCTTGAGAAACCTTCATACCGAAATAATAAGCGTTCTCCTGGCGTACCTCAAAGACAAATAACCGAGCTTAGAACAGTGCAGAATGGTATAGGCAAAAAGCCCTCATTCGTGCATGCTCTACTCTCAATGGCACACAGACTAGAATTTACCCAATCAACTCCAGTTCTCAGGTATGTCATGCAGCTTTTAACTAAAGCCAGCACCCATCGGAAACAATACCTTATAATATCAGACTCCTAGTCTAGCATTATCTAATCCAGCAGAACACTAATAATTACAGGAAGCAGTACTGAACAATATGAATGCCAACCAATGCTTCGTGATCAACTTATCTTAACAACTAAACATACATGGGTTATATAAGACCTTAACGCACAATACAACTGGCCAGCATGAAGCTGATTATGCAGAGTTAACCAGAGGGGGTATAATATTAATAAAAGGTGGTGAAAGATATGGAAAATGAGAGAGATAGGCAGAGCAAAAGGTTCTCAGGTGCAGTGAGGGGGACAGATATCAAAGGGATAAGAGGGATGTGTTCTAGAAACCAGATCTGAGGGAGAGAGTGGCAAGAGAGCTGTATATATACTGGCACTAGCTCAGCACCGCGTAGGCAAAGCGGTAACAAGTTCTCCAGCCAATTCCAAAGAGGCCAGCCAACCATGACGTCACCAAGCATGGTAAAAAACTCCTCCAACCAATCCCCAAGAGGCCAGCCAGCTATGACGTCATCGAGCATGGCAAAAAACACTGCGCGCCTCCTCATACTCTGTTCTACTCTCTCTCTCTCTCTCTCTCAAATCCTATCATTACTACTTAATGATAAAACATATACTTTGCAATTAAATATATATAGCCTTGACATGGGCGAAAACAAAGAGCCTTTCTGGACTGCCCATGAAACGAGCTTTCATATGAAAAAAAGCACACAATAATACATCAACTGTAGCCACATCCACTGCCCTGGCGATCCTAGCGAGTCACTGTAGGACAAGCCATGCGGTTCTAACGGAGTGGTTAACGTCACACCTATGTGCATGTGTTTATGTGGATTCTACTTCTCCAGTCAAGTAAGAACCTAACTAATTAGTCAAATTAACCCCAGCAAAAACCTAGTATAACAATTATCATTCCATACTTTCTTTTCTCTCCTCTACTAATTTTTCCCTCCTTACATTCCCTTCTTAGTTTCTTCCTTCCTTCATTCCTTCCACACTGCTTCCTTCCTTCCTTCCAACTTTTCTTCTATTGTACATCCTTGCTTTTTCCGATCCTTCCTCTTCCTTCCTTCCTTCCTACTTTTTTCATCCTATCCTACTTTCTCTTCCTTCCTTCCTTCTACCCTTCTCCCTTCTATCCCTCTTCCTTCGTTCCTTCTATCCTAGTTACTCTGTCATCCATCCTTTATCTTACTTTCTCTTATTCCCTTCCTTCCTTCCTTTTAACCTACTGTATCTTCTTTCCTTACTTCCTTCCTTCTCTCCTTCCTTCCTTTCTTCCTTACTTCTTTCCTTCCATCGTTCCTTCTTTCATTCCTTCCTTCATTCCTGTATGCCCTCCTTTTTTCTATCCTCCTTCCTTCTTTCACTCTTCTCTACTTCTCTCTGCCTTCCTTCCTTCCTTGTTTCCAGTATTTTCTTCTTTTCTCTGCTTCCTTTTTCCTTCCTTCTCCCTCCTCTTATACCTTTAGTATGTCACTACTACAATGGTAATAATGGTTGAGAGAGAGAGAGAGAGAGAGAGAGTACAAAGGAGTACAAAGGAAATCAAGCAACAACAGATCTAATGACCCTTCTAGGTTGCTTGTCCTCCAAAACACTGAGGACCAAGTGTCCAAACAGTGGTTTAGAGTGGGTAAGGGAACATTGGAAAGGGAATTACTGCCCTGGAACTAATGTCCGAGAGAGAGAGAGAGAGAGAGAGAAGCAACCAGACAGAGACATACAGAGCAAAACAGACCAAGATTAACATACAGACAGACAGCCAGACACATTCATATTCATACATACATACATACATACATACATGCATACATACATACAATCATGCATACATACTGTACATACACACAGCACAGCTCGGAGTGGTCAACTAGCTTTAAGAAATGCAAGACAAATCCCCTGGTTTTGGTAAATCCTTTTTCTTTTTGTGAGCAAGGAAAAAGGTGGGTGGGAGGAAAAGTAGAGAGTGAGAAAAGATATTATATATATATATATATATACAGTAGATATATATATATAACAATATATATATATTAATATGTATATACTGTATATACCGGTATATATATATATATATATATATATATATATATATATATATATATATATTACATATGCGAGATTAAAAGGGGCTCATTTAGGCCAGTCTAGAGTTTTGACGCAGTTTAATGAAAGGTATTGGACCTCCAGGGCTGATAAGATAGTAAAATAAGTGGTTCAAATTTGTTTAAGGTGTCGGAGAGACCGGATGGACGAGGAACCAAACAACAAGCAGGGCACATTCTTACTGGGAAGCTCTGGGAAAGGTGGTCTGTGGATATTATGGGGCCCCTGCCCAGAAAGAAGAACAAAAGGTACATTTTAACCTGTGTTGACGTCTTTTCAAAATATACTGTTGTTTGTGCCATCCCGGACAAAAGCGCTGACACTGTGGCAAATAGTATACTTGATGAAGTAATTTTCGTGTATGGCATCCCCGAGTGCATTATGAAAGACAGGGCTAGGGAATTCAATAACGAGATCTGGCAACATTGGGGGGATACCTTGGGGTACCAGATCCGGCATACCTCCCTAAACTGGCCACAAGGGAACGCTGTATGCGACAGAAATCATAGACTACTTGAGAATTGTGTAAGGGCTAGTCTGAGTTGACAAGGGGGAGAGATAACCAGAGAGTGGCCAGAACTATTACCGGAAATAATTTGGGGAATCAACACTACAGTTTGCAGGGCTACCGGATATTCCCCTTATGAGATAATATTCGGTATCACACCTAGACTGCCCCAGGAAAGACTCCTGCCTTACACTACCAAACGCATTATATATTCTCGACCAGAACAGTACCTTAACACCTTACGAGCGGCCTATGCGGTTTATTTATGTGTACCGCACAGCGGGGTGTTTTTAGCCAAAATAGGGCTGTTTACGTGATCATTTTCATGCCTAAATAAGACCCAGAACGTAAAACAAGTACCTATCCCTGAAAGGGCATAAACAGAGCTTTCGAATGACACCATAACGATCCTTGTATGATGGATAGTTTTCTTGCAATAACCGTGCAACGCGAGTGCAAAAAGCAGGTAATTCGGTACTTTCAGTACATAATTGAGTATGTAGCGAGTGAGAGAGGGAGGAGGGAGCTGAGATTTGTGTCAGTAGGTTCGCCGCGGTGGTCTGGAGCAGTCATACGCTCGCTAGTCTCCTGCCACTACTTGTCTCTCTCTCTCAGCCACATTACGTGCTGAAATTGCCACTCGAGTTATGTCGAGCGCCGCCACATAGTCCAGCTTTATTTAACTCGACTTATGTTGCTCGCCGCTAATTAAGGGTTAAACATCAAGGGGAAAGACGCCAACGAGTTCATACACAGATAACACAATGGCAGCCCAAGAAACCTACTCCCTATTACCGTGGGGAGTATATTCTGGTAAATAGACATGACCCCACTTGGGCAGGTAAATTTGAGGAAAAGTAAGAGGGTCCTTTTCGAGTTGTTGAGATCAATGGACCATACCAGGTCTGGTATTTACATGATGGGGATATTGTTTCTGCCACACATATCCGCCATACTGAACGTTACAAGGGAATCCTACCTTCAGATATGAGTGAATGGAGTAGTGGAGAAGAGAGTGAGGGAAACACAGAATGAACAGAAATTAGTATTAATTAACTGTTCCTGGTACTGAGGATTCATTACTGAGGAATAGTAAAACTGGGACTGGCAGTCCTGTAGAGGGAGAAAGGATGAGTTAGACTCAGAACCCAGACTTGGTGAACCGGGAGAAGTGGGAGAAACCGAGGAAAGTGAGACCGACTGGGAGAGAGAAACCAGAGAGTCGTTTAACCTCGATAAATCCACGGACCAGGAGAGGGCAGTTTCAGATACTGATGGAGATGTTAATGAGACCCAAAGTAGTAAGGAGGAAATAAAGAGAGATATAGTACAAGGACATGGAGCATTTGACGAACCTAGAGTTTAATATGGATCTCCTACTAAAGTAATCAAGTCACCTGAAGACCGGGGAACCAAATCTAAGAGAAAGATTAAGACTAAGAACTGTAAGCAGACTGACCTCTCAATTTTTTTTTTTTTTTTTTTGTTATGTGAGTGAGGGAGACACAAGGCAGATCTGCCTGTATCGAGTGCCTCCCCCAGAGTTGAAAGAGTGACAGGGCTAAAATCAAGGGACGTTCGAGCAAGAATGCCTGGACACACGAAGTTTGAAGCAATTTAATTCATAGGAAGAGGGAAAGACTGATTCTGGGAGAGAGTTCCAGAGCTCAGCAGTTGAATAGAAGAAAGACTGAGAATAACATTTCACTCTTGGGTTGGAGAGTTGCAAAGAGTAGAGGTGGGATTGTGTTGCAATACAGGTACTACGTACCCTATGTAGAGGAGTTGGAATACACTGGAATATCTCTGAGGAACATTGATTATTATAATAGCGATAGAATATCGAGAGAGATGCAACATTGCGGCGAAGAGAGAGAGATTGCAGAGAGTTGGTGCGTGGGCGGCAGTTAATGATACGAAAGGCTTTCCTTTCTACTTTGTCTAGGAGTGAGGTGTGAGAGGATCCTCCCCACACATATGAACAACACTCTATACAAGGACGCACTGTGCCCCTGTACAGAGCAAGAAGCTGTGCAGGGATAAAGAATCCCTTGAGGCGGTTGAGCACACCCAGCTTCTGGGAGGCTGCCTCAGCAAGACTGGTAATATGGTCCGTACAAGTGAGAGCAGAAGAAAAAGAGACACCGAGAATATTGAGAGATGATGAAGGATGGTCCTCTGGGAGTTCTGAACGGTAGTAAGATGAATAAATTGGGTTTTGGAAGCATTAAAAGTAACAAGGTTTTCTCTGCCTCAATTGGAAATAGTAGTTAGATCAGAAGATAAGAGTTACTCGCAGTGTCCCAGACCCGGTTATAAATAGAACGTCTGAGGTGTGTCAGAGTCAGTCTAAAGGCACCATGCCTCTCCCAAGCAACCCCCAATACAAGCTCCGTCGCCTCATAGCAATAGTAGACGGAAAGGGTCAGAGAGTGCAAGCTTTAAGAACCCTGAACCAACTTCTCAGCCAGCCAAGGAAAATCATACTTGCCAAGACAGCTTTGGGTAACCAAAACTCAGCTATCCAACTCCACAGGTATCTTATAGAAAGTAGTGGATTGGTAGAATGGGAGCACATTAGAGGGAAGTATTAAGGCGATCAGGTGTTCGCCTTAGTCGAGAAGGAGATGATGAAGGAGTAATCCCGTCAGCCAATCAGAAGGCGGGATTAACTCAGGTGTGCCAGCAATATTTACCCTTTACTTGTTGTCCCTGGGAACACCTTGGCATTTCCGCGTTCTCGGCCAATCACAGACCTCCTACGACGCACCGAGACATTCGCTTCGTATCACCTCCCAAACACCCGGCTCATAACTTGCCCTCAGTTTACACTCCTATCTTATATCCCAGTAACAAACGTTATAATATTTTGGTGCCACCCACTTCCGTCACCCACTAAAGAACGTCACAAATAAGCTCCCTAGATGATATTACGGGGATGAAAACAGGCAGGTGGGGAATTCTGCTTTTCAAAGCGACCTGGCCGACATAGCCCTGCCCTGACGTGCGGCTCAGCCAATCACAGGGCCTCGTTGCACTAGGGAGGGGGGTATAAAGGGAAGTGGGCGGGGCCACAGCAGCCAGACAGACATGGGTCCTCGTCCGGGACACATTGGCACTCTCTTAGCAAAAACGTACCACTTACCCACCTTGGCACCCATGGGAAAATAAAAACCAAGATTGTTCCTGACCTCCAGCACCCGAGCCCTACTAAATACAAGACGAGCCGGGATCAGTTACACCAGGGTGTCAAGCGAGAGACCTATTCCCACTTAGTTAATCATTAATACTATATATACCGTTATATTTACGTTTTTTTTTTTAGTTTGAATGTGACAAAATGGCCAAAACAATGCTATTCCATGTTAATTTTCTTGTATTCCATTTCATATTCATTCAAATCTTAGCACAAAATTACCCTGATTTGACACCGTGAGTTATACCACCCAGCTTCTGCAAAATTACACATACAGTACCACATAATTATCGCTTGCTTACACACAATGTGCCAAGCGATACGAGACTTTAACCAGGTGGACGGTAGTGAGCGGTTAGACCAGGTGTATTGGCCAGCCTTGAAATGGTAAAGAAGAAAGAAGAGATCCCCCTCCATACTTTTTAAAGGACCGTTAAGGGCTCAAACAGACTTACCGAAGAGAAAATGCTAGACAGAAGCCTTGTGTCCCAATAATAAATATATGTGTCCTTATAATACAACCAAAGATATAATTATAAGACGATTGATGCAATAAAGAGATAGTGTGTTGAGAGATTAGCTGTTATTGTTATTAAGGCATCAATTCAGTTAGGTAGCAATAGTACAGGATCTTATAGGGTCTTATGTAAAAAAATAATTAATATTAACTGGGAGATTTCAGTATAAAGACTAGAGGGGAAATAGTTGATTGAGCTTATGTAACTGAGACATACTCCCAGTTCTCCGGGAGTCTATGACTAAGGGAAAAAGGGTTGATGTCCACAAAGCAGATGGAATAAAGAAGTAGGATTTTCAATATAGGCTAGACCTAGCTGGAGAAATAGTTATAAAAGGGCTTCAGTCCCAACCATTTGGAAACATTATTTTTGTTACTCGGAAACAACATTTATTAATTAGATATTCACCTCATCGACAGCATGCTTTCAATTGCGCATAAATATCTAGTCAAATAGTTTAACCCACTGGACCCCAAGCGATTTAATAAAAAAGTACACTCCAGGACCAGCCACTTGTCATTTTTTTCCTGAAAACACAATAGATGTGTTAGTAATGAAGGAAAACAGCATAAAACCACTAATGTAGGTCATTTGGGGGTCCTGGGGGGTGGGGAAAAGTCAAAATTGACATGGAGTGATGGGTAGGCAATATACTGGAAAATCAGTCCTGTGCGTGCAACACTCACGTGGCTGGACTTGGAGGGTTGCCAACCATCGGTATTGTTCCGTTGGATCCTAAAGTAGTTCTCATATAAATCTAAACCCTCTAGGTGCCATAGTACAGGAGTATTTAAGGCAGACGCAACCATTGCGCCGCTGGTACTGAGCGCTACGTACATAGGCGACGCATAACGTGCATCCCTGGGGTCGAAGGGGTTAAGGATATATTGATTGAATAATAATTTATAACATTGTTAACTCATAAGCTGCGCAGCTATGGTATTTGAAAGTGCCCGCAATGCAAAGGTATGTTGGTATATTCCTTACAAAATTCGTCAATATACCATATATATAAAAAATACTTATCCATATGCGTCTATTTTACTCTTAATATGAACATATGAACATTGGAAAGCAATAAAACAAGTGTTAACAGAAATTGGCTGGTGAAAATTGTATATTTTAGCCCCACGGTCATAATCTGACCTTGACCGGCGAGAGAGAAACACCCTCCCTCTATCTTGTCTCGCATGGTACTGAGAGACATGGGGAGCTGTCAGACTGGCTTAGAGGGTCAGAGATACACTCCTCCATCCTCCCCCCTCTCTCCCAGCCTTTCCTTGCACGAAAATACTCTATATATATATCGGGAATAATAGGGAAAATACCTGATAATTGAGGATGGGGGGAACAGGGGGGGGGGAGACACATGTGTAGGAGTGGTAGAAAGTAATGGAGGGTAATTATCTTACCTATTCACAAATTGCTTTGTTTTGAGTGCCCCTGGGGTGTTTTGAAAGTTTTTTTTATTTTTAGGCCTTGGATCTTAACCCCCTTCGTCATATATGACTCGATCGTGTCATATGGCGGTTTGCCCAAAAGTATCATATGACGCGATCGCGTCATATGAACTTAGTGAAATAGCTCAATAATATGTTTATGACGCAATTTGAGTCATATTGAGCTCAGTAAGTTAGGTAAGTTAGATCATAATCTGTCGGTTGGTGGCAACCCCCAATTCCTCCGACTTCTAAAGGTCCCTCAGTGTGAGAAAGAGTATTGTGGGGGAAATACCAGGCGCTCGGGCAACCTCTAACTTTCGTAAGTTAATATGTCGGGAAGAGTTAAGAGTCTGGCCGCATTCGCCCAGTAGAGCCTCTTTAGAGTCTGGGCGTGCTGGCCGTAGTTCTTGGGTTAAGGTGATAATTATATGGATATGTTGATTGAGTAATAGCGTTCTGATATTGTCAAGGTGATATATATACCTGTTGATTTACTAATCGTGTCTAATATATTAAGGGGATTTAAGGACACGTTGATTGAGTAATAGTTTACTGATATTGTCAAGGTGTTGTAAATAAAAAAAAAAAAATTAATGGTGTCTAATATTGTTACGGTGATTTTAGAACATGTAATTGAATAATGATTTCTGATACTGTCAAGGTGATTTAATCCCATGTAAAGGAATAAATGTTTCTGATATTGTCAAGGTGATTTGAGTACATATTGATCAAATAATAGGTCCTACTATTCCTATAGTTATTCAAGGACACATTGAGGTAGAACTAGTTTATGGTATTGTCAACCAATGTGAATATAGTGGTGTGCCTTTGGCTCGGAGTCGAAGTGGGTCATCACTCTGAATAGCGATTGTCCAGATAGGTAGTAATGGGAATGTAACAATTCCGAAGTGCAATCTATAATGAGCAGTTGTAGTCGTTCAACTCTTCAGTTTGAACCCATCTTGACCCGAACAGAGAATCGAATCAATTCTTATGTGGATTATGGTTTCCTTGGGAGTTTGTTAAATAAAACTCGAACTTTCAAACAACTGTCGAACTATTCCTACCCTAGTAGAACAGTGATTTCAAGTATATGTACTCTAGCTCTTCCCATGCTTTCTGGCATCTAGCCAAAAACCTCTCCAACAATTTCTCTTCCTCCCCTTTCCCGCTCTGATGGCACAACCATCACTTCTTCCTCTGACAAAGCTAAACTCTTCGCTCAAACTTTTGCTAGAAACTCCACCTTGGATGATTCCGGTGCTATTCCTCCCTCTCCACCCTCCTCTCTCTTACTTATGCCTAATACCCTAATCTCTTCTAAAGATGTACTTTCTACCATCTCTGGGCTTCATACTAATAAGGTGTACAGTCCGGACAGTGCTCCTCCTGTTGTTCTCAAAAACTGTGCTTCCGTGCTGACTCCCTGCCTAAGCAAACTCTTTCGTCTCTGTCTATCCTCTAACGTCTTCCCTTCATGCTGGAAGTTTGCTCACCTTAAACCTGTCCCAAAGAAGGGTGACCGCTCTCAACCCTCCAACTATCGTCCAATTGCTCTCATCTCTTGTCTTTCTAAAGTTTTTGAAACTATTCTTGCTTCCAAATTTCTTAAGCATTTCTCTTTTCATAATCTGCTCTCAGATCGCCAGTATGGCTTCCTTAAGGGTCGCTCTACTGGTGATCTTCTTTCATATCTTACTAACTCTTGGTCATCCTCCTTTCGTAACTTCGGTGAGACTTTTTCTATTGCACTAGACATATCGAAAGCCTTCGATAGAGTCTGGCACAAATCTTTAATTTCTAAACTACCCTCCTTCGGTTTCTATCCCTCCATCTGTGCCTTTGTCTCTAATTTTCTTTCCGGCCGTTCCATAGCAACGGTTGTGGACGGCCATTGTTCACTTCCTCACCCTATAAACTCCGGTGTTCCTCAGGGCTTTGTCCTATCTCCTATTCTCTTTCTAATTTTTATAAATGATCTCCTCAACTGTACCTCAATTCCCATCCATTCATACGCAGACGACTCAACCTTACACTACTCCATTAGTTTTTCAGAATGCCCCAGCCAGCAATCCCTCAATGACAAACGTAATGAAGCCATAGAACTCTTAAATTCTGATCTAAATACTATCTCTAATTCGGGCAGAGAAAACCTTGTTACCTTTAATGCTTCCAAAACCCAATTTCTCCATCTATCTACCTGGCAGGAACTCCCTGCGGACTATCCTTTTTCTTCAACAATATAAAAATCAATCCTTCATCTTCTCCCAATATTCTTGGTGTCTCTTTTTCTTCTGCTCTCAGTTGGAAGGACCATATTACCAATCTTGCTAAGGCAGCCTCCCAGAAGCTGGGTGTGCTCAACCGCCTTAGGGGGTTCTTTTCCCCTGCACAGCTTCTTGCTCTGTACAGGGGCATAGTGCATCCTTGTATTGAGTATTGTTCACATGTGTGGGGAGGTTCCTCTCACACCGCTCTCCTAGACAAAGTTGAAAGGAAGGCCTTTTGTATCATTAACTCCCGTCCACTCACCAACTCTCTGCAATCTCTCTCTCTCCGCCACAATGTTGCATCTCTCTCGCTATTCTATCGCTACTATAATAATCAGTGTTCCTCAGAGCTTTCCCAGTGTATACCACCTCCTTTACGTAGGGCACGTGGTACCCGTCTTGCAACTCAATCTCACCCCTACTCTGTGCAACTCTCCAACCCAAGACTGAAACGTTACTCTCAAACTGTCTTCTACTCAACAGCTGAGCCCTGGAACTCTCTCCCAGAATCAGTCTTTCCCTCTTCCTATGAACTAAATTGCTTCAAACTCTGTGTGTACAAGCATTTTGGCTCGAACGTCCCTTGATTTTGGCCCTGTCACTCTTTCAACTATGTGGGAGGCACTCGCTATAGACAGTTCTGCCTTTTTGCCTCCCTCAATCACAGAAAAAAAAAAAAAAAAAAAAAAATATATATATATATATGAAATATCTCTCTCTCTCTCATATCTCCCTTTTTACCATTCCCTCTCTCTCTCGCCCCTTTTTTTACCCACCAATCCTATGTATAAGTAATCTTCATGCATGGCTTCAAGCTTTGGCGGGGGGGGGGGGGGGAGGTTTACATACAGACGGGCACATAATATTGGAATTCCACTTGTTATTGGAAGGTGTGTTTGTGATTTGCATAGCATCCAATATTATTTGGTTAAGTGTAAGGGGATACATTTGGCATAGTTATTTTTATTATCATTTGTTTTCCTTCGTGTCCCCTCCATGCACCAATAGTTTTCCTTCGTGTCCCCTCCATGCACCAATAGTTTTCCTTCGTGTCCCCTCCATGCACCAATAGTTTTCCTTCGTGTCCCCTCCATGCACCAATAGTTTTCCTTCGTGTCCCCTCCATGCACCAATAGTTTGCCTTCGTGTCCCCTCCATGCACCAATAGTTTTCCTTCGTGTCCCCTCCATGCACCAATAGTTTTCCTTCGTGTCCCCTCCATGCACCAATAGTTTGCCTTCGTGTCCCCTCCATGCACCAATAGTTTTCCTTCGTGTCCCCTCCATGCACCAATAGTTTTCCTTCGTGTCCCCTCCATGCACCAATAGTTTTCCTTCGTGTCCCCTCCATGCACCAATAGTTTTCCTTCGTGTCCCCTCCATGCACCAATAGTTTTCCTTCGTGTCCCCTCCATGCACCAATAGTTTTCCTTCGTGTCCCCTCCATGCACCAATAGTTTTCCTTCGTGTCCCCTCCATGCACCAATAGTTTTCCTTCGTGTCCCCTCCATGCACCAATAGTTTTCCTTCGTGTCCCCTCCATGCACCAATAGTTTTCCTTCGTGTCCCCTCCATGCACCAATAGTTTTCCTTCGTGTCCCCTCCATGCACCAATAGTTTTCCTTCGTGTCCCCTCCATGCACCAATAGTTTTCCTTCGTGTCCCCTCCATGCACCAATAGTTTTCCTTCGTGTCCCCTCCATGCACCAATAGTTTTCCTTCGTGTCCCCTCCATGCACCAATAGTTTTCCTTCGTGTCCCCTCCATGCACCAATAGTTTTCCTTCGTGTCCCCTCCATGCACCAATAGTTTTCCTTCGTGTCCCCTCCATGCACCAATAGTTTTCCTTCGTGTCCCCTCCATGCACCAATAGTTTTCCTTCGTGTCCCCTCCATGCACCAATAGTTTTCCTTCGTGTCCCCTCCATGCACCAATAGTTTTCCTTCGTGTCCCCTCCATGCACCAATAGTTTTCCTTCGTGTCCCCTCCATGCACCAATAGTTTTCCTTCGTGTCCCCTCCATGCACCAATAGTTTTCCTTCGTGTCCCCTCCATGCACCAATAGTTTTTCCTTCGTGTCCCCTCCATGCACCAATAGTTTTCCTTCGTGTCCCCTCCATGCACCAATAGTTTTTCCTTCGTGTCCCCTCCATGCACCAATAGTTTTCCTTCGTGTCCCCTCCATGCACCAATAGTTTTCCTTCGTGTCCCCTCCATGCACCAATAGTTTTCCTTCGTGTCCCCTCCATGCACCAATAGTTTTCCTTCGTGTCCCCTCCATGCACCAATAGTTTTCCTTCGTGTCCCCTCCATGCACCAATAGTTTTCCTTCGTGTCCCCTCCATGCACCAATAGTTTTCCTTCGTGTCCCCTCCATGCACCAATAGTTTTCCTTCGTGTCCCCTCCATGCACCAATAGTTTTCCTTCGTGTCCCCTCCATGCACCAATAGTTTTCCTTCGTGTCCCCTCCATGCACCAATAGTTTTCCTTCGTGTCCCCTCCATGCACCAATAGTTTTTTGTAATTTATGTTATATTTCACTGTTATATATTCCACTGTATTTTTTTTATTATATATATTTTTTATATGTATGCAGGAGACAAAAGACAAAGCTGACAGTAACTAGTGTCTCCCCTAAAGGTTGAAAGTGACGGTGAGCCTAAATCAAGGCACATTATAGGTTATTTAGATGCTTTGGAAAAATGTCTGATGTGCTTATTAAGTGTAGTGAAATGAATAGGAGGAGGAAGTGTTTGTGAGTCTTAGCTGAATTACTCACTGTATAAGTGAGGCACAAATAGAACCAGTGGGGGAAGTCAGGCAAATTATATGTCATTGATTTGTGTGTTTATGTTTTTGATGGTGTAATTCTGCTCATGAAAGCTACTATATTATTACAATATGAGGAGAGTAATTATTATATAATTATAATATATGGTTACAAAATATGAACCAGAGAAAAATGCTTTGAATGAGTGACAGACTCGTATGTGCTTTATTTTCCATGTTTCAACTCTTACCTTCGGACATTATGCTAACAGCCTGTACATAGAACTTCTCAAAACGGTGAAGCCAGGAGGTCTTATTCCAAATAGCAAGTGAGACACCAAGACATGGTGAGTGTTGCAACCGATTAGTTCGTAGTCCTAGCTTCATAGACTTAAAACACATGATTGTCTTTTGGTGTTCCGTTGCAACTCTGACTTCTGGCAGCTCCCTCTTCTTGCTGTCTCATCTCACAATCTTGGACACCTTTCTCTCTCAAACGCCACCTATTGAACTGCTTGTTCACTAGGCACTGCCCATTTAGCATATTTTAAATATGGGAATATTGATACAAAACTAATATATTGGAAACCGATGGGGTTATTTTTATGTGTCGATGGGCGTTGTGGTGATGCGCAGAAACTAAGCACAGCATAAATTCCATCTCAATACTATCTTCCCATTGACACATCAGGATTTGAACCAGGGCTCTTAGCCCTTACAGTCCCAGGCCCGAGTATATTCGTCAGTATATAAGGAACTCCCCAGTCCCAGGCCCGAGTATATTCGTCAGTAATGTATTTGTCTTGTAACTGGCTGTACAAGGCTTTTTTTTTATTTTGTTTTTATTTTTTTTTAAAGCCTTGTAAAAAAAAAAAAAAAGTGAGAGATCCAGTCTTGCATCATCCCTTGAGGTGAAAAGGTGATCTCTCCTGCCATTTTCGCCACAGTGCTTGGGACTGCTGGGGACTTTTATTACTGTATCCTACGGTACTCAACGGGTTAAGATTATTAGTCCAGTAGCAAAACCACTCCACTACACCTTCCCATACAGGTATATATATTGAACAGTCTAAAAGTGTGTTTGTGTGTTTACCCTTTTGTTAAAATGTATCTTAAAGTGGAAAAAAACATTTGTTCTCAAACGTATTATAAATTAGCTCGTCATAGTGATAAAATAAAAAACAAAAACAAATCAATCAATCCATATATAAAACAAATCACAGCAATTAGGATGTGGGCCCAGATAGGTCACCGTGCCCCCCCCCCCCCCCTTCTTTTTAAAAAAATATGTTCCCAAGAAAAAAGTTGGGACTGACTGAACCTAATTTGCATATATTCAAGATGACCACCATCAAATTCACGAAATATCCCGATATGCACATGTACGCATATCATGCCCTCTAATAATAATACAGATACATTTTTGGTGTCTAACCATTTGTTTTAAAGGTCAAGGAATTCAATAAAAAATATTTGCAACTGCATAAAACCAGGCCTTCACTATGAAATCCAGCCTTATGAGGGCTTTTGCCCAGTAGGCTGTAGACAAATAGTTTTTATTATTATTATTACTATGAAATCCAAGATGGCGACCATCGGAATCGCAAATTTTGTGAAATTTTTCTTAAAACCTATATTTTTGCAAACTATGGAATCATTCTCACATATCTTTGGGCCAAATAGTTGGTAGTCAACAACATCATAGATGCAAAAAAGATGTATCCAATGGGCCTTGAGCAACACAGGTGCTTGAAAATGGGAATAAACACCATTGCGGCGGAGCCGCAATTAATCGACCGTAAATCTTACACGTTATATAATATATGGTGCATTCCTATGACTTTCTGCCATTGTGTTTCATCAATTACAATTAAATTTACTTCTATGAACTAGGAACAATGATTAATAGATCTATTTATAAATTCTCAGCCCATTTATCAATGGAAAAATTCTAGATGGCCACCATCAACGGTCTTACACAAAATAAATGAGATATCATCGCCAAAATATATCTAAGGATATATATAAGGACATCTATCTAGGTATCTATTTATGTAGTATGAGAAACAAGGATCTTTCATGTGTTACATGTGTTTATTAAAAACAGGAATACACCATAACAACCTTTGACCTGGGGGTGTGTATGAAAGCATATCCAATTATTTGGAACTGGCCAGGCAGGTATAAGTCCCATGTCGTGATGATCGGTACCTTCCACCTGGCCTGCGCTTACATGAAAATGTTGGGGAAGAAGATGGTCGGCTCAGGGTTGTCTGATGTGCTCCTAGAAGCTGGGCTAGTCGGATCCGGGTCTCTTCATGGGGTGCTGACGGGAAAACATTATGAGAGAGCTATGCATTGTCACAAATCCATCATGGAAGCTTTGGAGCGGCTGTTCATGGCGAAGTTCTTGGAAGATGAGAACGAAGCACACGTGTTTGACTCCTTGTCAAAGGAATCCATGAAGAAGATTAAATATCTTGCACAGTCCCCAATTGAAGATGGACTAAATTATATACTTGCCGATGATGAGGTGAAAGGGTACATCAAGAGATTAACAGAGTTCAGAGAACAGACTCGGACTGGGAGCCTGGGGAAAACAGCTCAACTGTGGATGTCATACTTTTTAGATCATATGTGGCTCACACTACAACTCATCCAAGCTGTGAAGAAAAACAACTTCCTACTGTATGCCCGATGCATCCATCTCATGCCAGATCTCTTCTTCAGCTTCGGCGGCCAGAACTATGCAAGATACTTGACTTATCACTCAGTCTTCCTGGCGAATATAGAGACGTCGCATCCTGGTTGCAGTGAGGTTTTGCTGAACAGCTATAACGCCTACCAACGATGGGTGAAAAGTACACAAGAGAGGTTCAAATATGTGCAGGGGACCCTACACATGGCCGATATGCTTTCAGAATCCGAGACTGCGAAACGACACACAGATTTGAGAGCATCAGAAATTCGTCGGAGCGAACGAGTTATTGAAAGAGTAGAAGATGCTAATGTCAGTTTCATCAGTCCATTTGACGTTGAAGACAAGACCAGACTGAACTGCATCTCATCTGGATCTCCCGCCCCACCTCAAGTTGAAAAGCCAGTGCTTGGTGCTGAAGTTCTTGGCAAAACAGCGAAGGAGGACTTCATCAAGCTGCGACTAGAAACAGGAGAACACTTCTTTGACCCTATCAAGAAGATGAAACTGATGACGTTAGGAGAGTTGAACAAAAGTGTGCGTATCAAGGCTGGGAAGAACAAGCTGATAGAGTACAAACAACAAGGCAACATTGCTTTCCAGCTCCTCGTCAAATCTCATGCAAAGGATGTGAAACTGGATCTAGGAGAACTGTTGAAGTATCCATTGACCCCTGTCCCCTACAGCATTGCCACAGCCGATGGCTTCTTCGCCAAAACTGACAAGTCAAAGGGATTGCAGCACATCACAAAGGAAACAGGGTTCGACGAACTGTCTCCAGAAAGTACGACATTATTCATTCAAGATGGAAACGCTCTCTTCCACTCAATGAAACACATTCCTGCAAACTTTTGAGATATCAGCATCACATTGCTTGACATGTTACCGAAACATTCCGATGCCATATTCAGCACGGATATGTATAAAGAAGGCTCCACCAAAGAGAAAGAACGACTACATCATGGGACTGCAGAAAAATTACTAATTCAAGGTACCAGCACAAAAAATACACCTGACTGGAATCAGTTTCTGATGAACAATGAAAACAAGGAACAGCTAGTACAGATTATAAAGAAGGTATGGACTGAAGACACAGACATCGCACAGAAACTTGTTGGAAGAAAACAAATTCTGGTTTGTGAGGGGAAGGCTTACCTATACACCTCAACCGATGGTGAAACAACCACACAAAGTGAAATCGCCAGCCTGGAATCCACACAAGAAGAAACAGATACGAGAGTAATCCTGTATTGTCTGTATGCAAAGGAACTGGGGTATGAGAATATCCGTGTTCGGAGCCCAGGCAACGATATATTTTTCATATTGCTGCACTACGTCTCGCACCTTGAAGGGATCAAACTGTTGCTTGGCACAGGAACTGGGGACAAGAGGAAGCTACACAACATCGCCAAGATTGCACAGAAGTACCCTGAAGAGCAACATACTGCAATAATGACCCTGCATGCCTACACTGGATGCGACACCACAAGTGCATTCAAAGGCAAAGGTAAAGTCGCCCCTATGAAGGTCATGGAGAAAAACATGGAGTTCATCGCACAAGTTGCGTCTTTGGGAGATAAATGGGAAGTTTTGTCAGTCATGTATGAAACACTTGAGGCATTCACTTGTGTCATATATGGCTGTCCCAAAATCAAAGACATCAATCAATGTCGTCTCTTCAAGTTGAACGAGAAGTGTGACGAGACCCTCGATTCCAAAAAGAGTGATGATATGGGATCTCTTCCACCATGCAGCAGCTGCCTCAAGCAACACATAAACCGTGTGAACTATCAAGTCGCAGTATGGAAGATGTCGCATACTGCAGAACCAGATACACCAGTAGCAACCGAAGACCATGACTGGATACTTGTCGGAAAACACCGTGAGCCCCTATGGACACATGAAGATGTTATCCCACAAGAGCTTGTCAGCATTCTGCAACAGGAACTGGAAGCTGATGATTCTGTTGATGACCTTTCCCCAGCAATGCACCAGACACTAAACCATGACGATAGTTCAGATGATAAAGCTTGATCGGTTAAAACGCTTAACTGATATCACTGACAATTTGATGGGCCAGAATAATGCCTAAAATCGCTTTGAGTTGCAGTGTTGTCCACCACTGTGTTTTATGTCATGCATAGCAGTATTATCACATGAATTGTTTTTAATAAACACATGTAACACATGAAAGATCCTTGTTTCTCATACCACATAAATAGATACCTAGATAGATGTCCTTATATATATTTTGGCGATGATATCTCATTTATTTTGTGTATGACCGTTGATGGTGGCCATCTTGAATTTTTCCATTGATAAATGGGCTGAGAATTTAGAAATAGATCTATTATTCATTGTTCCTAGTTCATAGAAGTAAACTTAATTGAAATTGATGAAACACAATGGCAGAAAGTCATAGGAATGCACCATATATTATATAACGTGTAAGATTTATGGTCGATTAATTGCGGTTCCGCCGCGATTGTGTTTATTCCCATTTTCAAGCACCTGTGTTGCTCAAGGCCCATTGGATACATCTTTTTTGCATTTATGATGTTGTTGACTACCAGTAGCATGTATTTGGCCCAAAGATATGTGAGAATGACCCCATAGTTTGCCAAAATATAGAAGGTTTTAAGAAAATTTCACAAAATTTGGGATTCCGATGGCCACCATCTTGGATTTCATAGTGAAGGCCTGATTTTATGCAGTTGCAAATATTGTTATTGAGTTCCTTGACCATTAAAACATATGGTTAGACACCAAAAATGTATCTGTATTATTATTAGAGGGCATGATATGCATACATGTGGATATCGGGATATTTCGTGAATTTGATGGTGGTCATCTTGAATTTATGCAAATTAGGTACAGTCAGATTCAACTTTTTTCTTGGGAACATAATTTTTGTTTAAAGAAGGGTCCCATACGCTCACGTTGATACCATTTTGGCTCTGCCCTGGGGGGGGGGGGGGGGGTGGGCACGGTGACATATCTGCATCCACAGCTTAAATTGTCCTAGGTTCATTCATAACTTGACTGCTGTACACCAGCCAAAGGATCCATATATACAGTACAGTATATATATAAATATATATATATATATCTGTATATATATATATATATATATATGTATATATATATATATATGAGATGATGGGGCTCAAGGAAAATGAGCCAAAACACATCCAGAACCTGCTTCCGTATGTGGAAGAGCCCCTAACATCAACCTGTAGAATTGCCGCCATTAAGACCAAAAGAAAAGGGAAGAATAAGTTTACCTCTAAACAAGAAAACAGTCTACCTCAGTTCCCCCTACCACCACCGAGAGGTAAACAAAGCCTACTACCTGGGCAGAACAAATACGTGCCGCTCCCACACGCTAATCCCTTCCGGCCGAGGCCCCAAAATTGGCCGCTCCCCTCCACAGGTGAGAAGTCCCAACCAGAACCCGATTTAGACTACGACAAAAACTACTTTATGGAATTAAGACATCAACCTCCTCAATTTCCACGCATCTACCCTGACAGAAATAACCACCACTGGCTGTGAGGTCGAGGCGATGGCGGGAGGCGGACGTATTTTTTGAGGCTCCGGCATATTATCATGGGCACGATTAATTATAACGGAATTTCGAATACATACTGAGCGAGCGAGGAGAGGAAGGACTAGTGAAGTGTTTTGAAGATAAATTGGTGTGGTGGAGGGGTGATATATATTGTGAAAAGAGTAGTGTAATCAACAGTCAGCTGGAGTTGTAGTGATTGTAAACAAACATGGGAGACGGAACAGCGGGAATTTCGGAGACGGAAGAAAGGTTAGGACGGTTTCGTGGGTTTAGGAGCACAGATATGAAGGTAGAAGAGATTATTAATGTTGTGAAGGATTTGCAAAAGTGGAAGAGTGATACGGAGAAGTGGAAGGGGGACATTGGTGAGAAAATCAAGGTGTTGTGCGAACTATGTGGTGCGTCGTGTGGGGCAGGCAATAGGCTTAGTGAAGGAAGCGAATGTAGGCCTATTTCGGAAGTTAATAACCTAGAGATGATACTAAAAAGGGTAGAGGAATTGGGAGCAGAGAATATGGCATTAAAGGAGCAGCTGAAGGAATACGAAGGACGATTCAAGGAAGTGAAGGAGTCAACTGCATGGACGGTGGTAGGTGAAGGAGTCAACTGCATGGACGGTGGTAGGTGAAGGAGTCAACTGCATGGACGGTGGTAGGTGAAGGAGTCAACTGCATGGACGGTGGTAGGTGAAGGAGTCGACTGCATGGACGGTGGTAGGTGAAGGAGTCAACTGCATGGACGGTGGTAGGTGAAGGAGTCAACTGCATGGACGGTGGTAGGTGAAGGAGTCAACTACATGGACGGTGGTAGGTGAAGGAGTCAACTGCATGGACGGTGGTAGGTGAAGGAGTCAACTGCATGGACGGTGGTAGGTGAAGGAGTCAACTGCATGGACGGTGGTAGGTGAAGGAGTCAACTGCATGGACGTGGTAGGTGAAGGAGTCAACTGCATGGACGGTGGTAGGTGAAGGAGTCAACTGCATGGACGGTGGTAGGTGAAGGAGTCAACTGCATGGACGGTGGTAGGTGAAGGAGTCAACTGCATGGACGGTGGTAGGTGAAGGAGTCAACTGCATGGACGGTGGTAGGTGAAGGAGTCAACTGAAGGAGTGTATGCTCGGTAGAGGGTTGATAGAGAAAGGCACAGTTAAGTGGACTTCCCCCGTAACACTGCAGCCTAAGCCAGATGGCAAGGTACGCTTTTGTATTGATTTCCGTAGGTTAAACGGTTTGACTCCAACTAACCCATATCCTCTACCTCGGGTTGATGATAGTGTTGACAAAATTGGTAATGCTCGTTTTTTGTCTAAAGTAGATTTACTAAAAGGTTACTGGCAAGTACCTTTGTCCGAGCGTGCTAAAGAGGTATGTGGTTTTGTTGTGGACGGAAGTACCTACCGGTGCAATGTTATGCCTTACGGACTTAAGAATGCACCAGCAACGTTTCAGAACCGGATGAATGAAATTGTAAAGGACATTCCGAATTGCACCGTATATTTGGACGATGTAATCATTTATGATGACGACTTTGAGAGCCATTGTGAGCACCTTGAGACCTTGTTCCGGAAACTTAGTGAAGCAGGTCTGGTAGTAAATTTGGCAAAGTGTGACTTCGTAAAAGCCACTGTGCAGTACCTTGGGTTTGTAGTGGGAAGGGGACAGGTGTGCCCTCCTCAGAACAAGGTACAGGCTATCAATAAATTTCCGCACCCAACAACCAAGAAGCAGGTTATGAGATTCTTGGGTATGATAGGCTACTACAGACGCTTCATAAAAGGTTACTCAACGGTGTTGGCACCTCTCACAGATTTGTTATCTAAAGACAAAAAGTTTTTGTGGGCACCTGAGTGTGAAAAGGCTTTCACTTTGGTGAAACATTTGCTATGTACTCACCCGATACTCAGGGCCCCAGACTTTAACAGGCCTTTTCAGCTGGCAACAGATGCTAGTGGTGTAGGGGCTGGTACCGTCTTGCTACAGACAGACAATGAAGGTGTGGAACACCCAGTAAGTTTCTTTTCTAAGAAGTTCAATGCTGCACAAAAGAACTATTCTACAATAGAAAAGGAATTACTGGCGATTGTGCTGTCGCTCAGGCACTTCGAGGTGTATGTTCCAGCCTATGGCCCAGTCGTGGTTATCTACACTGATCATCACCCTTTGAGATTCCTGAATCAATTTCACAATCGCAATATGAGACTGACCAGGTGGTCTTTGATGTTGCAGAAGTATAACCTGAACATCCGTCATATTGCTGGATGTGACAATGTGATCGCGGATTGTTTATCAAGGGTGGATGATCAGTCGTAGGCTATCACAGGTGTGTGGGTTTGAGTGGAGGAAAATAGGCTGCCCTTATAGTGCAGCCGGGAAAAACATATTAAAATATAAAAATCATATAAAAACTCTTTCTTTTGATATAGGTAATCGTATAAGTTTGTCATAGCCTATAGAGTTTGAGTAGTCCACAAACTATCAAACGGCTGAGCTGCTGTAAGCTCGCTCTGGGAGCATGATATTGTGTCTTTTTGCTATTGTTGGGAGGAGTTATAAAATGTGATTTTTTTTTTTTTTAATAAGATGTGTTTTGGTGATAAACTCAGCTTTGTTTTAGTGCCATGCGGTCGCTGGGTGTGGGGGGCTTGATGGGGTTCTGTGTTTGTCAGATTTTAGCTCAGGGTTGAGCGAGTAAAATCTTGGGGGAGGTGTGACGCATGTCAAAGTGTGAGCATGCTGTACAGAACACCTAGTCATACCCCACTCTCGCTAGGATCGTCAGGGCAGGAACTTTGGCTGTAGTCTATGTAGAGTTTCCTAACTTAGTTTGTGAGCCGTTGTACTATAAGTATTATGAATATGTATTTTGTTTTCATCTGAGTCAACGAGTTCTATTTTATATCATTAGTTATAAGTATTTTGTGTAAAACTTATTTGTAATGATGGGAAGAGAAACAGCCACAGTTAGGTGTCAGTGGGTACGCCAGGCAGGAGGTAGGCCTAACTCACAAGCACTCCTCCCTCCCTCAGTGCTAGGGGAGCCTTTGTGTATCCCAGAGGAGAGAGAGAAATTACGTAATGGTTGTCAGTGGGCGGTCCTTAGTAGTTCACGTTGGGCTCACTAGAGGGCCGGGTATAAAAGGGAAGTCTAGCCATTTTTTCATCAGAACTCATTAGGCAGAGCAACTTCTCATTTCCCTTGCTAACTATTTATATTCTTCTGACTGATGGGAACTTTCTCTACTACCTTACATTCTTATTTCCTCTTTTCCCTGCCCTGTTTAACTTCCATGGTCCCGTTGGTGCAGAGCTAGTCAGCCAACGTATTATCGCTTGAGTTCTCACGAGATACTTGCCTATTAGATAGCCTATTTTGGAAGGGTTGACTTAGAATAGGATTGATTTATGTTTGTTGCACTTGTATATGCATTTCCCTGTGTGTTATTATTATTATTCCTGTTTTCTGCTAGTCTAGGTAATGCTAGACTGGGGTAAGGCTTTTCTGTGTTACGAGTTGTTGTTTGATGCAGTGGTTAAGCGATAAACCTGCATACTCGTTTCGGTTCAGTGAAGCCTAGGTTGTCTTCACGGCTGACTGTGTTGGGTTAATAATTTACAGTGCGTGAGGGCAAGAGCCTAACCACCCTGTATTTTATTAACAGTTTGTTTTTACTTTGTCAAGGAGCCGGGAGAAAACCAGATACAAGGGATCTGGATTTCTCAAAGTGCACTTGTTAGTTTTAACGTAATACTTTAAACAGTCGTGAGGACTTCGCTAGGCTACGAGCCGTTTTTGCTCAGTCACTGCTACCTTTTTGCCTACAGTACCCCGGCTAGACTTTACTCGATTAGTAGATACAGAATAGTATTGAAGCTTTCCTTATGTATGATATTGTTTATGTACTATTGATTTCATGTGTTGCAAGCTTGGCTACTTTAGTGATTAGTGGCCCACGAGCACAATCCGAGTAGGCTATTGCCGTTGCATTTGCGGAGTACTTCCTTTTAATGTTTGCCATTTACTATTGCATATTCTTTTAATTATTCTTATGCCAATTTAAGCCTTTAATAGTATTTAATTGCCAGTGTTTTTGCTTATTGAATTACTGTTCAAAATCCGATACGTACTTCTTACGAGCATCCGAGAAGCATCTAACTTTTTTCAGAAGATTCCTTGCTCGATGCTTAAGGACTATTAATTAACGTAACGTAATAGTGCCGATCCGAAGTAGAGGGTGGTGGACTTCTTAAGTTCATAGTCAAGGGTGGATTACTTCGGCTTCGGCCAACACTATTCTTTGGTGTTGTTGTTTCTTACTTCATTGTTTGATTGTTGACCAGACTAGATAATTCCTGTCTCTTTATTAGTCTGTTGTTGAACACTAGTACCGAGTTCTTGTATACCCCGTTATAGCAGATTGAACTCTGGAGGGTATTGGTGTTTTTTGTTCGGCTGGCAGTACTCAGGGGTTGGGATCGTGTGTTTCCGTTGTGGCAGCGAGCCGTATTCGAGTCCTGATTGAGAGCCCTTGTGTACCCGAGTGCCAGTTCGTAACAAACCCCTCTAATACCACCCTGATATTACCATTGGAACCATTCTAATTCCACACTGATATTAACAATGGAACCCCTCTAATACCACCCTGATATTAACATTGGAACCCTTCTAATACCACCCTGATATTAACATTGGAACCCCTCTAATACCACCCTGATATTACCATTGGAGCCCCTCTAACACCACTCTGATATTAACAGTGAACCCTTCTAATACCACTGATATTTTTAGTTTTTTCTTAACACCTAACCAACGGTGAACATCATATGACGGATGAGAGAATATTGGCCACCCCTGCGGTTCCCATCATATGACGGGTGCCATTTTGAGCTCTGAGAGAGAGTCCGCGCGTTGGGAGGACGATAGCTGGGCTTGGATCGGACGGCACCACCTCTGGGCCGTCTCTGACACGTAGTATGCCTCGACTCCACTACCGTACCTCTCGAGACAAGGAAAACACTACGGAAATTACCTTATTTTAGGGTATTTTCACCTCCGGTTACGTGATCGCTACAAGATAACCAGTGGTCGTACAAGGATGATTCAGGTGTCATTGGAAAGCTCTATTATCGCCCTTTCACGAAATTATAGTTGCATTACGCTTGTTTATGCATGAAAAAAAGCATGGAATGTAGCTCGTTTTCGGTAAATATACCCGCCCAGCAGCATGGTCATGTCAACAAACATGCCCGCTTTTAAAGAGTTAAATACGCAGTGATAGCCTAACTAAACAAAACAAAAATTGAAATACGACGAAATAGACCACCAGGGGTGATGGCCTAACCGAAAAATAAACAAATTGAAATACGCAGAAATAGGGTACTAGGTTTGATAACCTAACCTAAGAAAACACAATATATATAACAGAATATTTAACTAAATATACAATTCACCAAAATAGAGATTATATAAAAATTAAAATTATAACTGCACACAAGGGGTTAATATCCTGCCTGTATGTATCAACAGATGGGGCTAGTGTCGTTGTAGGCTAGCCAAGCAGAACTCTTTTTAGATAAACAAAGTTTATCAGTCAAAGGTTACTACAAGATCATGCAATTAACAACTAAAATTACAGATATATATATAACTAGAGTAGGATACTGAATACAATAAGTATTGGAGTTAATATATATTATACAAAATAAGGTATTATTACAAGTTTAGTTGTCATCTGCTGCCTCACAAAATTATAGGCTTGAGTCCCGGAGGGAAGAAGGAGTACCTAATATTTAGTAGTGGCCCAGGAATTATTGACGATATGCCTTGAACAGTAATGTCACTCTTTGAACCCTAGCTGTTCAAATTAACCGCCCCAGAGTTTTAAGAGACCAAACATCGTAAGTGTATTCTCATATTCACTTACGGAATCGTCCATATGATCGGGAGCTCACTACGATTTTTTTTTTAGTAAAAATAATAAAAATAAAAATATTAAAACTACTAATCTGCTATGCTTCCCATCATGTGCATGTTGATAGCGTGGGTTTCCTCGCAGACGCTGAAGTGCCAAGCGCCATTCTTCCTTCACTGACATATCAAGATAACTTAGAAACATCAGAGACAAATTGGAAGGGGATGGAAGGGAGGGCCGGAATCGTCAATGATTCCAGGGCCACTACTAAATATTAGGTTTTCCTTCTTCCCTCCGGGACTCAAACTTATAATTTAATAGTGGCCCCTCCATCATTGACGATATGCCTGATACCTCAAGTCTGGAGGAGGACATTCGTGACAAATATCAAACCACTAACAATTCAACAATAGGATGAAAATAAACCCAGATATAGAGCTCTAACATTTCTTTATTTTTATGCAAAATACAGAAAAAACGTATAAAAGATAAAGATGTAGCGTACTTAAAGAAATTACTGTATGCAATCAATTTCTGAAATCATAGGATAGGATTGTAAAAAAGTTACATGACATAATGACATATAAACCTATTGAGTATATGTATAAATACAGATCACTTAAATGTATACAACATGTAACTGTTTTAAATAAATCTTTGTCTATGAATATATATTCCTATACCATATGCAAAAATATTCTCCAACTCATAACTATTGCAAGTTCCCGAGTACCTTATGATAATGTGGATCACATCAAAATATTTGGTAATGTATCCATAATAGAAAATAAAAAATATATCACTTTAGACTGTACTTTCAGTCCTCAAGGATATCACAGTGCATTTGCACACACAACCATGTCCGGCGGGGCTGAGAGTCTTCGCTATCAAATGCCCCCCCACCATTTCTTAAAATTAGCATAATACAAAGCACCAGACTATCAGACCCGTTGTCTCAAAGCGACAAAGGTCATATTTTGTTTATCTAGGGTAATAGACAAGTAACGCATTAGGAAGGTGTGATTGGACGCCCGTAACTGCGTCTGCTGAATATCAGTGACTGAAAAAATCTTTAAAACCTAAGTGAGACTGCCCATTTCCGGATGTCATGCGCACGTCCCATAGTTCCCGGGATGCTTTCCCGGATCACATCAACTAGTAAAGCTGCTAAATGCCGCTTCGTAAGGCGTGTACATGTTCTATTTACCCAGAGAGCTCCCGTTTGGTTAGGCCTGGACACTCCCATATAAGTCATTAAAGATTTCACCAGACATAATTTATGGTGAGAATCTCCTCGTTTGAGCGCCGGAACTTCGAATACTGTAAAAACGTGCTCATTGTGCTCGTTTTTCGCTATAAAGTTAGGTGACTGCGCAATTTGCACATTGACATTGCGCCGGCCAAACCTGAGACAATTCGATTTGTTGCTCATTGCCGCCAGCTCAGATACCCGGTTTCCTGTAGCCAAGGCCATAAGGAAGACAGCCTTCTTTAAGATCAAATCAAAAGGAAGATTGTGACTATATTTCTGAGAATTTAGTTATGACAAGGCTTTGTCAAGTGACCAGGTAGGCATGAGCTGACGTGCTGGTGGGCGAAGCTTGAAGCATGCACGCATGAAACCCTTCTCCTCCGCTTGCGGTACTGAGAGGCCAGTTATATAAAAAAAATGGTCCTCTAATAGCGGTCATGTGTTTCTTTAGTGTGACAACTGACAAACCTTTCAGTTTAAATAGATAGTCAAGGTATTTGAAAGTTAAATATACCGATGCTTCAGTCTGGTCAGTTTCCACTATCCAAGTAGTAAATGCTTTCCAGTGTGATTGGTACTGACGTCTGGTGGAGAGAGTGTACTGATTAATTAATGTATTAGTTACTTTTCCCCATAGAGGGTCAACTATTTGGCCCTCTGAATGTCCACAATGCAAAAGTCAGCGAGGTCTTTAGTTTGCCAATCGCCTCTAAGTGTAAGTACGAGATCGGGAGCGACACCGGGTTCTCGCACCACGTCTTGAACTGGGTGTACCACACTTGAGCCGGCCACAGGTGCGCGATCATCAAGACTATGCCCCGATAATCCCGTAGTTTATGAACTACTTGACACATGAGTGAAGCGTCTGGTGGTGGAAACAGATAGATGGAATTCCACCTATTCCAGTCCATCAGCAATGCGTCTGGTCCTCCCGCCGGGGTTACTTCACGGCGAGTGAGGAATAGAGTCCACTTATGGACGGTACGGCTCTGCAATCATTTTTTGAAAGACGATTTACTTGAACGCCCATTCTACTATTTTGCTCTGTCTCCGTGACAGAGCATTTGCCCATACATTGGCCACGCCCGGCAGATAAGATGCATGAAGATATATGTTTAGCTTGTCCACTAACACAAATATCTTTTCCGAAAACTCTTGCAATACTCGAGACCTCGTTGACCCTTGCTTCTGAATGCATGTTAACGCGTTCAGATTTTCTATTCGAAAGGCTATTAATTTCCCCTCCAGAGTGGGACCGTGAGACTCAAGGAAAAATAAGGGAACTAGTAACTCTTTTGCATTGATATGAAACTACTTGTATCGGGAGCAAAGACCCTGACATTGATGTCCGAGGTTTGACCCAATGTCCCTGAAGCATCAGTATCTACCAATACCGTAGGTGGAAGAGAAGTCCACGTCATAATTGAATGCAATGTTTCTGGCCTTGCCCAGACCGCTAGTAAGTTGTGGACTAACTTCGGGATTTGCCATGACTTGTCCGCCGGCAAAAGCGGAAAAAGTCTGTTTCCCTCCAAGATTAACCTCTTTACTTTCAACCGGCCAAACTTTACAGTGAGTTGAATCCAGTTGAGAGAGCCGACTAGAGACTCCCACATCTTCCTCGTGGTAGTCATTCTGTGAAGAAAATTAAACAGTTTCTTGCGGAACCTGTTTCGATTGTCCACACCCTGACTGAGGGTTAGGTGCATTGTATCCCACATCAGCCCTACCCACTGGAGTACCCTTGTTGGGACAAGATTCAACTTTGCCAAGTTGATCTTGAACCCCAAGGATTTGATATGGTGTAGAATAGTATTGACATGATTGAGGCATTGTATCTCGGATTCTGCTACCACCAGCCAGTCGTCTAGGTACCACATGACCGTGATCCCTTGCCGTAATAGTGGGATGAGCCTGTCGGACTAATTTGGTGAGAATTCTCGGCGCCAGGTTCACGAAAGGCATCCGTTGAAAGACATAAGTCTGATTCTTGATCTTCATTACGAGGAATTTTTGGAACCTTTTGTTGACTGGGACATGCCAATAGGCCTCCGCTAGGTCTAACGAACACATCCAACCTTGCGGCAGGAGTGTTAACCTGATCTGATTCACAATGAGCATCCTGAACGATGGGTAGTGAATGTAGCGATTCAGATGAGACAAGTCTACGACCGGCCTCATCTGAGCACTGTCCCTCTTTGGCACGAGAAAAAGTCTGGACGTGTAAACTGGGCAAGTTGGATTGACCGGGACAATGATATGCTTGGTTATCATTTCTTTTACTAGCGACTCCACCTCTAAAGAAACATTGCTGACCTTTAAAGGTTGACGTAAACGAGGTCGTCGGAGCACCGCCAAGTGATGCCCTTGCGTACCACTGTCCGTGCCCAAGTCCGCCGGAGCCAAGCCCGGTGAAACGTCCGGAATGATCCAGTCATGCAACTGGATATGTCCGGCAGAACTACGCTTGAATCCAACTCGCCCTTCGTGGACTCCGTGAGTGAGAGAGTTTTGTGGTTGACTAGTTTTTTGAGTGGGATGTGGTGGTTATAGACGGCAGGCTGGTAGTAGGTGGCCGTGACTCCTGTCCCGACTTACTTTTGGACTGACCTTTGTACAAACTTACCCGTACCTTTACCCTGTTGTTTACTCTTGGTAGAACTACTGCTTCCTGGTGCGGAAGGGGTTTTAAAGGCCGGAAAAAAACTTAGTCCCACTTGGGTGACTTTTATGACTAAATTTTGGCTTGTGAAATCTATTTGACTCCTTCCGCGGCGCGGAGGCAGTCTGTCTGGCAGAGTCAATGAGGCTAAACACAGTCCTCCAAGTATCATGGTACACAAGAATTGGGGTTAATACTGGGGAAAGGACTAATCAGCGCCCAATCTCCTCCGGCAACTTATTCACCAGATAAACTCTTAAGTCCTGACGAGCACGGACCGCCTCCAAGAAGGCGACCTTGATGTCACCATGTGATTGGATAGAGTTCTGGAGAATATGCCGCCTAGAGAGAGATAGAGCCTTTTTAGCTTGTGAATCCGTAACTGCCTCAGTCGTCCTGATCATTGACTCTGCGATCTGGCGACTGAGTAGAAACTGAGACAGTAGCCTCAAAGCCTTTTGCCGTAATTTATAGTCTTAAGCGACAGGCAGGGAAAACCAACTGTGTTGTTCTTGAGGTATTTGATAGGAAGACTTACTCGTTATAGTACAAGCAAATTGTTGTGCCTCTGCCTCCCATTCAAGCCACGGCCCCGTGCCGACCTCCCCAATCTGCAGCACTGGGTTTCCGGATTGGTCTCTAATTGGAATCTTATCTAATTCCGGCATGAGATTGGCAAGCGCCTTGACATCATTCAAACCGTCTACTTTGTACCAATCCGAATACAGTCCTGCAGACGAGGCATTTGGCAAAGCTGGGGAAGATGCATACACAAAATAATCCGGGGCATACAAATTTGGAATGGCCTTAACTCGGCAAATGCGCAGCCCCTGTAGTATACATGACGCTGTGCGTAGGTATTTACACTCTTTCCTCACTAAAATCGTTATTTTACCATAAATATCAATTATACTTGTCCATATGTGCCTATTTTATGTTTAATATGAAAATAGTAACATGCTACAACAATAAAACATGTGGGAAATGTGTTTGGATGGTTAAAATTGCGAATTGAAAGCAAGAGTTTCATTCATCAAGTGTGAGCCAGCCGGCGTAACATCCTCCTCTCACGAGGCCTGGAGAGAGACTGAGGCCACTATCTCTATCTCTCTCTCTTTCCCACGCATAGACACATGCATGGCCGAGGGGCAAAAGAAAACAACAAAAAGTTTCAAGTGCTACTGGGGTGTTTTAAATGTTTTTTTAGGCCTAGGATCTTAAGAGTCTCCCCGCAGTCGCCCAGTAAAACCTCTTAAGAGTCTCCCCGCAGCTGCCGGGTTAATAGATACGTCTAAGATTTCTTCGGAAATGTTAAGGGCACAGAGTTTCTTGCTCTCATTAACCTAAATACCCCAATGTTCAGGTACCGGAAGCTCCCCGGAAATTGTCGGCTGCACGACCTGTGGGTTTAAAGTGACAATATCAATCCAAGACCTATCCGGCCCATATAGGAGAGGCATAGGGCCTTTTCTGAGAGGATCTCAAGAGGTGGAGGAATCACGTCCGTGACAACGCGGTCATGTGAGGTCGTCAAGGTTGACGTCAAAGGAGTTGGACTAGATGTCATAGGGAAGGGAAAATGAGTTTGCTTAGTTGATACCTTTAGGGAACCCAGCGGTCTAGCAACCTGCGATGGTGAGGGAGACTCTGACACCACTTTACTCACATTAAATTTGTCCACCATTTGATCAAAACAAAATTGTAAATATGCCCTAGTAATGAAATCTTTGGAATTGTCCATTGCAACCACAGAGGCACCATCAGAATGTCCTGACGATGCTAGTTTCTGCCCTGATTCCAATTGTTCTGAAACATCATCAGGAATCTCTTGGCACTCCATACTCTCAACTGACCTCGCCTCCAGCGACCGGGCTGAGCAGGTTTGAACCGCCTCAGACCGGATGACAGGTTCCAATATGTCACGTTGGAAATCTTCCCAACGTAAGTCCGGGACAGATGATGGTAACTGAGCCTCACCGGTTTGTTGCACATAGTCTTTTTCTGTGTCATCCGATATAACAGACATCCGGCTTTGAGGCCTCTCTTGGTACTCATCCGTGGCCCTAGGATATCCTCGGTACTGTTCAGTCAACAACTGTACAGATACACGATAACACGGTACACTGAAACTCGGCGGCATATTTGTTCTGGGAATCACATAACATGGCCGTTGAGATTGCGACACTTGTTCTATCTGTTGGCTTAAGTTACTAACACTTTCCCTAGGCGGCGTCTCTGCTACCTCAGTCACCGCCTCCGACCTGCCAGATTGAACTTTTGGCCTGGTCGAGACAGAAACGGGAGCAGCAGGTGCCGTCATCAGCGTTTGCCGGAGTTGCGCCCTTGACGTCGCCATGCGGGATGTGTAAACCCGTTTACTACTTGAAGTCTGAGTCTCCGGCGACACCTTTTCTGGTGTGATTCTCCTCTTCTTGGTCGCCGACGGACCTGGCTGACCTGAAGAATGAGATGATTGTTTCAAGGGCGACCGTGATTTTGACCGGGTCCTGCCCTCCTTATATGACGAATCTGGCATAGACCGTTTCGCCTGCTGGCGGAGGGTTACTCTTAGTAGCGTCAGTAGTGTCATCAGTGGAATCATCGTCTGTACTAATAGTTTCTTTGGAAGTTACTTTAGAAGGTTTTTTTTAGACACCACAGAACGAATTGATTTAGAAGGTTTAACTACCGGAGATTTGATCACCAAATGATCCCGCATAGCCTGGTCATCACACTGCAACACTTTATGAGCGACCTCCTTTGTATAGTTGTTGAAATTACCTTTAATTTCCAAAAGAGCCACTTGACACCGCTTCCTTATGGTTAAGCAAACCATCACGGAGTCTAGTACACTCATTACAATTCTTAGTCAGCCATTGTCCTCTAGAGCAATCAAGGCAAGACACACATTTCACACAAAGTTTGTGTCCAAAGATAGGAACGTTCATGCACAGTGGTGTATTACAAAGAGTTACGTAATCCATGACAAAATATCCCCCTGCCGGGTTCGGCCCCCAGTCTGGAGGTCGTTGTCGAGGTGGAATTGTGGGTTCTGGAAAAGAAATTTCCAAGAATCAATGCTCATAATTATAACCCAAGACATTTACACATATTATTAACCTCGAATACGCAAGAAAAATAGAAGTAGCGATCACCAATACTCTAAGTTTCCTGTGTATCCTCCTGGAAAAACCCACACCTTGGGTTACTTCCATTTAAGGTATTATGACTACTTATCTATGATAATGCCTATGACTGGCCTATACTTAGTAACTATTCCGTCGGAATGTTAAATGTTAACAAAATTACTCCAATTACTCTTCCACCGCGATGACGTATATTATGTTAACCCATGACCCGTCCGCCGCGATGACGGATTAAAAGTCTACCCCGCCGTGTGAGGACTTTGATTTAGTATAGGCGAGTCATTCCGGCTCCGTCGGAATCCCTGTGGAAGCCTTCTCCTTCCGCCGGGAATTCGTTCTGGATGTCGGCCACGAACGGGTTACTTGGATCTTCTATAACCGCCCAGCAGCACGGTCATGTCAACAAAAATGCCCGTCCTTAAGGGGTTAATACACTTCTGGGGGTCATGCCAATCGGAACGCCCGACCTATATAATCTAAAACATCTCAGATAATACAAATGAGCAAAAGACTCTCTAGTAGAGATCGTAGAATGAAGAATACAGAGAGGTCCGACCCTCACGCCCGACGGCAACAAGCCCCAGAGTGAGCAGGAAGAAGAGCGCTTCAGCATATGCGAGCAAACCCACGCTATCAACATCCACACGATGGGAAGCATAGCAGATTAGTGGCTTTAATATTTTTCTTTTTATTATTTTCTACTATGTTTTTTTCACAGTGAGCTGCTGATCATAAGGACGATTCCGTAAGTGAATATGAGCATACGCTTACGATGTTCGGTCTCTTAACACTCTGGGGCGGTTGATTTGAACAGCTGACTCTAGGGTTCAAAGAGTGCCATTACTGTTTAGGGCATATCGTCAATGATGGAGGGGCCACTAATAAATATAGGAGTTGTTTTGAGATAAACAGAAGTTTATCAGTAAAAAATACTACACTACCACACTACCATGCAAGCAAATACAACTACTGAAGCATATAACACTAGGCCTAATTACAATTAAGGCTGATATATAATATGAAGAAAACAAAAGCAAACAAGTTTGTTTACAAGCCGGTGGGTCAGTTGTCTGCGTCGTTAGAAGCAAAACAGGTATCTGTTTGACAAACAAACCTTTACCAGTAAGAAGTACAGCAAAAAATCATGCAATGCAAATACTGGGTGGTTTAGCGAGCATTTAGCTACAGATCATGCACAAAAAATAAGAGGATGAGCAATATAATACTCAAATTATTGTCAAATATGCAGGCGACAATACAGGCATGGCTGGAGCTGGCGAGAGGTCTACGAAAGTGAGGTGGAAGAACAGAGAGGGAGATACAGACCGAGAGTGAGGTGGAAGAATGGAGTTAAGAGGCATATGCGTGAAAGTGGTGTTGGATGGCAGGAGGGGCGTCATCTGACGGGGAATAGAGGTGCAAGGGGCGATTCATTAGTGGCCACCCCTTGGGGGATGATGTCGTCTGGCAGTAAATAGAATTTAAATGCCTGTCTTCATTTTAAACACAAATAAAGAACACTGTACAAAAGAAGAAGAAGAAAAAGAATGAGGAGGAAGAGTATATAGTAGTAAAAGAAGAAGAAGAAGAAGAAGAAGGAGAAGGAGTATGAGAAGAAGAAGAATATGTATAAGAATAAGAAGAAGCAGAAGAATGATTACAAAAACTTAGAACAGTAAAAATGCACTTGGCTTCATTTTTAATTATGCTAATCGTGTTGGGTATATGCCAAGTGGTTCTCCGCGCAGCTCTGACTTTAATAGGACGTGATATGCTAATTCTTGGAGTAGTTACATTTTTCATTTATATTTATTATATTTTTATAACAGAATGAACATGACGGTGCGTATTTAGATGACATGGGGCGCTTGGGAGGTTGTGTTACATTTAAAGCGGTGACACACAAGCTTTGTTTCCGTCAATTTTTACGGTCAACGTATTATAGTCTAACATTATAAAATATTAAGTGTTATCAGAAGTCGGGTAGTATAATCTGCCTTCAGTCTTGTTTCCGATTCCAATGTTAAAGAGCTTCAAAATACAAAGAGACAAAAGTTGTTCATCGAAATTTACCAGAACAAGCTCTCGTGTGACACCGGCTGTACGGCAGTGTCACACCAGTGCTCTTGAAGGCAATATATATATATATATATATATTTCTTGGAAGGATCATATTAATTACTACTCTTGCTAAAAACAACTCCCCAAAAGTTAGGTGTGCTCAACCGTCTCCGTGGGTTCTTCACCCCCCCCCCCCCCCCCCAGCTTCTTGCTCTGTATCAGAGCACAATGCGCCCCTGTATTGATTAGTGTGTGTATGTGTGGGGAGGCTTCACCTATACCGCACTTCTCGAACGAGTAGAATCAAAAGCATTTCGCTTCATCAATTCACCTCCTCTTACTAGTTCCCTACAATCTCTTTCTACACGACGGAATGGTGCATCTTTTTCACTCTTCTATCGCTATTACTACATTCAGTGATTTTCAGAGCTCTATCAGTGTTTGCCCCTCCCTTGCGGCGAGTGTGACACAGTCCCACTTTCTGTTCAGCTTTCCAACCCAAGAATTTGGCGAATTTGTACAGACTTTCTTCTACTCAACAAGTGAACTCTGGGACTCTCTCCCCTAATCAATTTGTCCTTCAACCTATGAATTAAACTGCTTTAAACTTCGTCTGTCCAGGCATTTTGACCCCAACGTCCCTTGAATTTGGCTCTCTGTCACTCTTTTGGCTCTGGGGAAGACACTCGTTAAAGGCAACCTGCCTTCTATCTATCAATCTATTGCCGGACGCCTTACTCCTCTTTACGAGGGTGGCCACACACAAAACCTGCCTTTTGTCTCCTTTATACAAATAGAAAACAAATTATATATACATATATATATATATATATATATATATATATATATATATATATATATATATATATACTCTGTAATATCTTCTACTTCTCCCCTTATAAAATCTCTCTCTCTCTCTCCCGGCCATACGAACAAACGTATCATTAAAGTGCTCGGCAAACGCGCCATTAAAAGCAAAATTTTGTCGTTTTTGTGTTATTTCCTTAACCCTTCCTCCCCGGGTGTCCGTGTGGAAGGACACCACGAAATAAGGGCAGGTGCCCGGGTGTCCTGTTACTAGGCAGTAAGCTTTCAAGCCTATTCAGCTGGGTCTGAACGCTGTGCGTCCGACGCATGTAAACAAAGCCGATCGTTGCGTAATCGCACCTCCGAAAACAATAAGGAGACGTCGGATCAATGTTATTGTTGTGACGTCAGATGAAATTAGTGTGTGAAAAGCTCCGATATTGTCAACATCGCGGCAAAATTAGCTCCACTGAAATCGTCATCACAACTGAACCAGTTGACTTAGAGAGCTCTACTCAACACCAGTCTACAGATTGGAAACTGCACTACATTTATAGATGCGTGGACAATTTCTAGCAGTTAAAATTAACAAAAATACGGTAGCCTAGGCTTAGACGTTTTTCGGCCAGATCGCCCGGGTAGCCCACACTGTCCTTTGGAGATACAGCCCGGGCCCAGGGGAGGGTTAAGGGGAGATGGTTGTTTCATTGTAGACCCCCTTCTCTCATTTTAACCCCATCTGTTCAGTCAATTTTAAGATGCTTGTCCCATTAGCTTGCCATTTTTAAGACATTTTGCCCATTTCATTGGCAATATTACGACCTTTCGTGCTATTTATGTAATTTTTTTTCCTGGCGAACGGTAGTGAGCCTGTACTTTTGGAAGAACCGGCATTTGGCCGGGACATTGTTCCACAAGAGGGGTCTAATGGATGTTATTATAGGTTTGATGGAGGTCTAGGGAGAAAACTAGAAAAATAATGAATAAATGAAAAAAATCGACCAAAAAGTGGACCATTCCCCAACGGGGGAAAATACGTACTCATTCTCAGAGGTGTGTGTGTGTGTGTGTGTGTGTGTGTGTGTGTGTGTGTGTGTGTGTGTGTCTAAGGTATGTGTCTAGTAGTAATTTTCTTGTGTAGTATCTGTGTGGTGTGTGTGTGTGCTTCTGAGGTATGTGCGGAAGTAATTATTGTCTTATATGTATGTGTGAGTGTGTGTACATCTGTGTGTATGTGTGTGTGCCTCTTAGGTATGTGTAGGAGTTTTTGTTTATTGTATATGTGTGTGAATGTATGTGTTTGTATGTGTATGTGTGCGTGTGTTTGTATGTGTATGTGCGTGTGTACAGTATGTGTGTGAACCCTTAAACACCAACACAAACCTCCAAAATACATACATTAAGTCAAAATGCAAGTCAATTCGGGATAGCTTCGAAACATTAAAGCAACGATTTATGCCCTAGAGTGTACAGTACCCTAGACCTAAACCTGGGACAAGTAATATGAATGAGTGACTGTGTGCGCCTCATTGGTGTATTTATAGTTTGAAGGCAAGTATGGGATTCGACACCTTTATTTTATTACTAAATGGGAGTGACGACACAGCCAAATTCAAGGTACGCTAGAGTAAAATGATCTGGACACAAGGGGCTTGAAACAGATTAAGTCGTAGGCTGAGGGAAAGGTTGAATGAGTTTAAAAAAAAAAAAAACAAAAAAAAAAACACCCCTTTCCCATTCTTAAGTAAGCCATTTTAGATTTACAGAAGAGTGACCATTACTTACATTACTGCATGTCCACAAACATTTCAGTAATGTAAGCATGTTTCCTTCTATTTTTTTTTTAGTTCTCATTACCATAAAACATTAAACAATTATAATGCACTGTAATAAGTAGGGAGGAATAGTACAGGTATATAAGAAAATTGATAGTGATTTACAAATGTATCCTTTAATTGTTGTAGTATTCCGAAGATTCACTTTTATGGGAATCCCGCAGTGTCCAGGTAGTCCACCATCTCCCCCGGGTGGGTTCAGAGATCTCTGAGTGAAGTGATGTTTGTCCATACTTAGTGTACTCAAACTAGTATGAACAGTCTCGATGTTACGTTATCTGGGTTGATGTAGCGTTACGTATCATTCCGTAGTCTTAAGTTGAACGCTTCCATAACCTTGGTCGAACGTTCCATGATTGGGTAGAATATATTATTCTATAGTTGTATATGGGAAAGTATTGTAGGATTATAATTCCCATATATATATATATATATTTGTATTATTTAAGATTGTTTATAAGTATCTCATTGTAAAGAAGATGGGATACATTTTCCATATGTTATGCGCGTGCGCGGTATGTCACGACAGAGACAAACATAACGCGCTCGCTCACTCTCCAACCAACCTCGTCCCAGCTACACACGCTAAGCCTTCTTTCTCTTAGTTATTTCACCAGGTGTTTTCGCTTCACTTTTCATCTCATATTCCATATAGTCACTACATCATCATCTTTGTTAATTAGCACAACTTAACGTAAATATCTAGCCTATCCTAGCCTATTGTAGCCTCTTTTCATACGCTGTTTACCTTACTAACCACTTCAAGTCATCTAACCTATTTTCCCCCATCCTCCAATCACCAGCTGAGTTCATCAAAGGGTAATTATATTTCTATATGGTTAATATACTATATCAATATACAGTCCACTTATCTAAATTAGCCATATAATTGGTCCTTCGACCTTTCACTAGTTTGCCCCCCCCCCCCCTTTTTTTTTTGGTTTGTGGTGGCGTGGCCTACGTGGTTAATTTGATAATATTCAAGGACACTAGTGCGACGTTATGAGAAACAATTTATTAGGGAAAATAGGCACCAATAGATTCGCCATATTTTTCTCCATATAGTCGCATGGAGGATTTTCGTTATCAACAAATTGAAAAATACCCACTTCACAGACAAATACACCAAAAATCTAAGTCAAAGCGGGGGTGTAGGGGCGGCAGCCCCCACCTATAATACTAGGATAGGTTAGGTAAGGTTGTTAGGTTAGGCTAATGTCCTTTCAAAGGGGTATAGGCTAGTAAACACTAGGATAGCCTATACCCGGTCAGAGGTAAGAAGAAGAAGAGTCCTGCAGTAGTCTCCTTGAATGTTACCGTTAATTTTTGTTTTGCCATATTTCGTCTGTCCCTCATGGCCCAGGGCTTTTGGCGTCATGGTGCCGCGGGTGGTGGGGTAGGGGAAGATTATCCTGCGGTGGTTGATAGGCCTGCGTACCCAGGCCCGATTAGGAAGGTGGCAATTTTGGGCCACTCCTACGTCAGGGATTTGTACGTGGACCAAGCCGTCCACAGGCCTTTCTTTTCCGTGACTCCTCTGGCCGCCCCAGGTGCCCGCGTCAGCACCTTGAGATCAACAGAAGCCTGGGGTCAGTTTTTAGAGCTGAAGCCCGACTTGACCTTCATGGTGATAGGAGGAAATGAGATAAGGAGCGGGGTCAGTCCGAAAGGGATTGCGGAGGGGATTGAGGTCCTAGCTGAGGAGGTGGTGCGGCTCTCGGGGGGAGAAGTCCGGGTGAGTGGGGTAGAGAAGCGGCAGGCTCCACGAGGGGTCTCTACGGATGAGTTTAACCGCATTAGAAATGCGGTTAACCGATGGCTAAAGCGCCATATCCCATTCACCCGGGAGCGCTATCAGTCAATGAATACCTCTGAGGCTGACTTCAGTCCCGACGGGGTACACCTCACGCACGAGGCATCAAAGCGTCTCTATTCGGAGATCCTGGCCACCTGTCGTTGGTGCTTTATGCAAGACGAATATGCCATGGTCGCCAGGTCATACGATGAGATGTTTGCCCACCATGACGTTAGAGTTGATCAACAAAATCAGTATAGCCTAGATTAGTAATCCTTCAAATCGGTACAGTATATTATTTAAATTTATATTGATTGTAAAACCTTTAGGCCCAAATTATAACAATTGATTGGCACTAAGATTAAAATCATCCATACTGTACTGTATAATAATTTCAAAAGTTAAGGTTATTCATTCTATATCAAATTTATACTGTCCAATAACTTTTTTATTTGATTCACATGTCATTCTAAATTCTTCTCTCATCGTGTGCCCTGGAGGCGGGGTAATATGATAGCTGATAGGCTGAGTGTGTGTTAATCCAACTCAAAACTTTTTTCCTTGTGATTTCTTGAGATGAACTTTTCTTGTGTACAATTTTCACATTTATTAAATTTAATAATATAGAATTAGCAGTACCCATTGAGTTTAGCCTGTTTCAATTACCCTATAGGCTCTCTCTCTCTTAAAATTCTTGAATTTATTATAACTTTAAACGGTACCTCTCTTTTTGACATCTGGAGACTTTTGGCCTATACCGTATTGTACTAAATTTCCCTCCCGGCTTTTCTTAACTTATGGTGTAATGATTCTATAATTTCATAACTATTATGTAAGGAGTTAAATTGAAAAGCTCCAGATTGCTAGTCTACATTGCGCACAATTCTTATTCCGCATTTCGTGAGGGTGTTTTATTTTCGGCTCGCGATTTATTTGATTTCTCGGAGTACTGTATTGTTGGCCGCAACTTATTCGGTCTGGCATTGATAGTTTGATTTAACGTCATTAGATTTCCTTCCCGTATAATCATGGCTAAAAGTGTACAAAAGCGTCGGGCTGGACTTAAGGGCTCTTTGACGGTCTTAACCTCTGATATTGACGGATTCCTTGATTCGGCGTCTAGAGTGGAGGTGGAGGCCAGGTTGCTCAGTATTCAAAAGCAACTTGACAAGTATGAGGTCACACAGGAGGACCTGGCCGACACATACGAGGACGCCGAGTATATCGAGGTGATCAGAGAGGATACCCTATATATGGAGGGCATACAAGTAATCGTTGCCACACTGAAGGGGACCTTGATTACAGAGGTCAAGAAGGAGGTCAAGAAAGAGCCAAAGAAATCCGGTCAAATTACCACATCTTACTCTTCCAAAATTTGAAGGTGATGCCACCATGTGGTCGGGATTTTGGGAGATGTTCAAGTGTACCATCCATGACAATCCCGACCTCACAGATATACAACGCTTCACCTATCTAAAGGGTCAGCTTCAGGGTGATGCACATAAGCTAGTCGAAGGATTCATAATCGAAAGTGCAAGCTATGCCCCAGCAATTGAGCTCTTGCAAGAGACATATGGGCATCCAGATCGAATCAAGGCAGCTTATGTTACCAAATTCAATCAATTAGTGTCACCCAAACACCAAACAGCTGACCTGAAGGACTTCTATGCCATAACAGAGAGTGTGATGAGGTCAATCATTAGCCATGGTATTTGTCTGGAGGAATTTTGTGTGGTGACTCTTGTCAATAAGTTACCATCACCACTAAAAGAAACCATAAAACGGGAAATGGGAGACTCGAGCCTGGATTATAAGAAATTCACTCATTGCCTCCAGGCTGAAGTGTACAATATGGCGGGTCAAGACAGAGTAGGGGGTACACCCATGGCTACGGCAACATTTACCGCCCAGAGTGAGTACAGGAAATTCAACTGTGTTCCGTGTAGTGGCACCAATCATTTATCGTACAAGTGTATGAAGTATAAGACGTCAACTACGTCTCTGCACTGGGTGCTTGTCAAAAGACCATGGCCATTCGGGTTGTACTAATCCTAACGTAAGAAGCTGCAAGTTTTGTAAGGGCAAACACTTTCATTCCCTGTGTACACAAAAACAAGGGAAAGAAAGTAGACCAGCGGAGGATAACACCAAGAGAGAGCATACTGCTGCTACTTCAACTACAATGTCCGTTGCCACAGGTAAAAATACAGTAATCTTGCCCACGCTACAGCTGCCGGTAAAGGGTAAGGATAATAATTGTGTTAAAATCAGATCGCTACTTGACCAATGTTCTCAGAGGACCTTTGTGAAGTCTTCTGTTCTATCCTCCCTTTCCTACATTTCTAAAGGAACTGAGGAGTTATGTCTTCACGGATTTACCGGGAAACAGGCCTCTAGGGAATATAATGTTGTGGCACTGCAATACAAACACAGAGGTAAATTTCATCATCTAGACGCAATAGTGGTTGATGAATTGCCAGAACATAAAGGTGAACTTAACCTAAAGTCTAAACTGCTTAGTTTACAAAGTAAAGGCATAAAATTAGCCGATCCTCACGCAACGGCCACAGATCAGCTGGAGCTGCTCATCGGTGCGGATCACTACTACGATATAGTGCGACCTGGGTATAAAAAGTCAGGTAGTCCAATTCTGCTTCCTACCAAGTACGGGTACGCCATCAGTGGTTCACATGTGACACAGCCTACAAGCTCCAGCACAGAAGTAATTACTGTATTGAAAGTAGCAGTAACACCAATGGACGAATACATGTCCACTGGTAATATTCCACCATGCAAAAATGACTTAAATATTTTGTGGGAATTAGATCACATCGGGATAACCCCTAAGGAATACTCACTGGTTGAGCGGCAAGCACTATCGTCGTATGAGGATACCGTTACCTACGATCCCGACAGCCAGCAGTATAAAGTGAGACTGCCCTGGAACAATTCTAAGGATCAGCTGCCATCTAACAAGGGTTTGGCCATAGGCCGTCTTCGGGGACTTCAGAAAAGATTCCTCAAGGAGCCTGACTTTTGTGAGGAATACTCAAAAGTCATAAAGGAACAGGTGTCCCGGGGTTTTATAGAAGAGGTGCCTTTTGATACATCAGATACCGGGCATTACTTGGCTCATCATGGTGTAATCAAGGAGAACAAAACTACACCAGTGCGTATTGTCTTCGACTGTTCCGCCAAGATGAGTGAACGTCATCCTAGTCTTAATGACTGCCTGTACACTGGACCCTCACTGGTGCCAGATTAACGCATGTTTTGCTTCGGTTTCGACTCGGTAAGTATGCCTGGGTGTCTGATATTGAGAAGGCATTTCTAATGTTAAGACTCCATGAAGACGACCAGGACTATACGCGATTTATGTGGCCCAAGTATCCGAGGCAACTGGATTCCCCCCTAATTTGTTACCGGTTCCGGGCAGTTTTATTTGGAGCGACTTGTTCCCAATTCCTTTTAAACGCCACCATTTTGAAACATTTGTCTTATGTCAGTGCAGATCCACAGATTATTCATCAGATTCGGTAAGGGTTGTATATAGACAATTTACTGGGTACAGGAAATGAAGAAGATTTCCTGGTTGATACCTACGCTGTAGTCCGAGAGATTATGAATGACGCCCATCTACATTTGCGTGAATGGGCGACTAATAATTCTGTTTTGCGGACTGTACTGCAACTGGATGGTGTGGCGGCTGTACAGCAGGAACATGTTAGAGTGCTAGGGTTGTTTTGGAAAACGGACACCGATACCCTCTCATTCGGCGTTCAGTACGCACAATATTCGCAGATTACAAAGCGAATTTGCTTGAGTATGACAGCTAAACTTTTTGACCCCTTGGGGATAGTTCTACCGGTGTCGATCAAATCGAGATTATTCCTTCAGCAATTATGGAGGATAAAATTAGGATGGGATGAGGTTTTGACTGGCAATCTGGTTCAGGAGTGGGATGACATTATTTCGGATCTTCGTCTCTGTAAGGGTTTTAATTTTCCTCGGAGAGTTGTCATGGACCATCCTGTTTCCATTCATGCCTTCTCAGATGCTAGAAAGGTCGCGTACGGCCTCGCCATATACTTTGTTGACACAAGTGGCAGCCGTCTAGTCATGGCGAAGGCGAAAGTCGCCCCGATCAAATCCCTTTCCATCCCAAAATTAGAGCTGACGGCAGTTCTGTTGGCTGCTAGACTCGTTCACTATGTAGAGGAAACTTTTAAAAATTTGCTAAATATCTCGGAGACAGTTGTATGGAGTGACAGCCAAATTACGCTCTACTGGTTACATAGCCGTAAGAAGCTACCAGTGTACGTCACCAACCGTGTCGATGAAATTCGTACCCTGCTCCCAACCGCACAGTTCCGGTATGTGTCTACCAAAGAGAATCCAAGTGATTGCATTACTCGTGGTGTCTCTGCTAAATTTCTCAAATCTTCTGCGTTGTGGTGGAATGGCCCATGCTGGCTTAATGATCCCAACGAATGGCCAGAGAATATAGATTTGAGCGAGCAACACACTGCTATTGTGGCACCGGTAATTGACTCGGTGCCTGACGAAGACACACGGTTATGGGAGTGGGATAGATTCAGCAGCTATGAAAAGTTACAACGTGTTACAGCATGGGTGATACGATTTGTAGAAAATGTAAAAGCAAAAATTAAAGGCACACCGTCCACAGGTAGTGCTTACCTCAATGTGAAGGAGATCAGAATTGCAGATCAATTATTACATAAGCTCTGTCAACAAGAAATATATACGCAGGAATATAAATTACTGGTTAAGGGAACAAAGTCTAGGAATAACCTGATCAATCAGTTGGGCTTACACTTGAAGTGGGACTTGATACATTGCGGAGGCAGATTACGATTGGCAGCCCTCTCTGAGGCAAGTAAGTATCGAATACTACTGCCCCCCAATCATCCCTTCACCCATCTTATCATCGATAGGTGTCACCGACTCTGTTGTCATTATGGGGTTGGTCATATAGTCACCTATGTAAGACAACGATGGTGGGTGCCTAGAATCAGGCAGGTGGTCAAGAAAGTCCTTCGCAAATGCTTAAAGTGTAGAAGAGTACAGGGAACACGTTATGATCCCGTCAGAATTCCTCCCTTACCAAACCTGCGAACTACCCCAGGTGACCCTTACAAAGTTACCGGGGTTGACTACAGTGGAGCAATCCCTGTGAAAGATTCACCCAATCTTAAGGTGTATATGATACTTTTCACTTGTGCTGTTACCAGGGCAATTCACCTGGAACTGGTCACCAACCTCACTTGTGATAGCTTCCTACATGCCTTCCGAAGATTCTGCAGTAGACAGGGATATCCGCGTATCATGCTGAGTGATGATGCAAAGACTTTCATAGGGGCATCTACATATCTCAAAGAAGTGAGCAACAATCCTAAGATTCAGACCTGCCTAGCGGATGTAAAATGCGAATGGCGTTTCATTCCCGCCAGAGCGCCTTGGTTTGGCGCCATATGGGAGAGAGCCATAGGCATCGTGAAGGCGGGTCTGAAGAAGGTGTTGGGTAGAGCTCTCATCTCGATTGAGGAACTCAACACCATACTCTTGGATATCGAAGCCACCGTAAATGATCGCCCTCTATACTATGCTTCTGGTGATTTGGAAGACCTTACCCCAATCACACCCTCAGTACTGGTACGTGGATACAGACTGTGGGATCTTCCTGAAGAGCATGACGAGGATACTATGGAGGATCCAGACTACATAAGTAAGGAAGTGATATCGGCCCGCTACAAATACATTCGTAAATTATCGCGAGATATTTGGCATCGCTGGTCAACAGAATATCTGGTGACTTTAAGGGAAGCACAAAAGAATAAACTAACACCATTAAAAGGTCATTGGCCTAGGGTAGGGGACGTGGTAACCATCCATAAGGAGGGCCCGCGCGCATTTTGGAAATTGGGTCGGATAGAGGAGTTATTACCAGGTCGTGATGTTGAGGTTCGGCTAGCAAGGGTTCTCACCAGGACTGGAGTAATCACACGGCCAACAGTCCGACTATATCCTCTTGAGGGTGACCTCGATCGCAAGAACACCCCCTCGGATCAGTTATCCATTGAAGTCCCCTCTCTGGCTTCTACTTCGGCGCAGCCTGTTGACGCGTCTGGCGGACGCCCACGTCGACAGGCAGCCCAGATATCCTTCCAAGTTTGGCGGGATAAGATTGCCTCCGGGCAAATCTAATCATGTAAATTTTGTATATTTCCTGTTGGTGGGAATATGTCCATACTTAGTGTACTCAAACTAGTATGAACAGTCTCGATGTTACGTTATCTGGGTTGATGTAGCGTTACGTATCATTCCGTAGTCTTAAGTTGAACGCTTCCATAACCTTGGTCGAACGTTCCATGATTGGGTAGAATATATTATTCTATAGTTGTATATGGGAAAGTATTGTAGGATTATAATTCCCATATATATATATATATTTGTATTATTTAAGATTGTTTATAAGTATCTCATTGTAAAGAAGATGGGATACATTTTCCATATGTTATGCACGTGCGCGGTATGTCACGACAGAGACAAACATAACGCGCTCGCTCACTCTCCAACCAACCTCCGTCCCAGCTACACACGCTAAGCCTTCTTTCTCTTAGTTATTTCACCAGGTGTTTTCGCTTCACTTTTCATCTCATATTCCATATAGTCACTACATCATCATCTTTGTTAATTAGCACAACTAAACGTAAATATCTAGCCTATCCGAGCCTATTGTAGCCTCTTTTCATACGCTGTTTACCTTACTAACCACTTCAAGTCATCTAGCCTATTTTCCGCCATCCTCCAATCACCAGCTGAGTTCATCAAAGGGTAATTATATTTCTATATGGTTAATACTTAATCATTATCAAATATACAGTCCACTTATCTAAATTAGCCATAATGTTGAAGTTATGTATTTGCTTAGCAAGTGCTTGGCAGTGGACTATTTAGTGTTATGTGTTGTCAGAGGGATATTGACAGGGAAGACAAGAAGGGTCGTGAGTTGGATCTACTGTATTTTGTATTTGTAATCTTGTAATGACAGGTGGTGGCTGTACCTGTGGCGTGCAAGTGTGACTCGGGTTTCTCTGGGAAGCACGTTTTCTGATGGGTTAATCTTGGGAAGTGGAGAATTTAGGAGTGTGTTGTGTGGTCTGTTGTTGATGGTTTGTTAGGTAAGGTGCGTGTGTATATTGGTGTTTGGAGGTGTGGGTGGGAGGGATGTTGATGTATAATAGATTGAAATAATGGGCAGGTGTTTGTTTCATGTCTCGAGGTGGGGGTGGGTTATGTGTTAGGGAGTGGCATGGATGAAGTGGGTCGTGGACTCAAGAGTAAGAGAGTGTTCCTATCATGTCTAAATGGGTCTGCTGGGGGAGAAAATTTTTTGCATGTATGTGATTTGTGTTTGTGGTTTGTGTGCATCTTATTATGATTCTTGGGGTTATATTCTCAGTGGTTTGTAGTTTCTCCATGTTTGTGGTTGAGGTGCAGGGTGATCAGGCTTGGGAAACATAGTGCATGGTTGTACGGATGTATTGTTTGTAAAGTATGGACAGTGTTTCTTTTTGTTAGCCAAAGTCCTTGCCTGTGAGGGTTCTGAGAGCATTTAGTTGTTGTGGGGCTCTGGTGATTGTTTTTTTTACGTGTGGGGTAAATGTCATGTGTGTGTCATAAGTTATGCCAATTAAGTAATGTAGGGATTCAGTTGAGGGGAAGTGATTCGTTGAGAATTGTGAGACATGTGGGTGAAAGTGTGAAAGTGTCTAGGATAAGCAAAGTGATGGAGGATTTTGGGGTGAGACTGTCATGCGGTTTTGTAGGAGCTGTTGTTCCAGTTGACGGAGGTATTATTGTAGGTGGCTTGTTGCTTGTTCGATTTTGGGGTGTTGTGATGTAATGGTGAGGTCGTCTGCATTTGAGAGGATGTGTCTTTAATGTTTTTTTATTATACCTAATTGATAATGGTGCATTAATATTATCCCATTATCTATCTTCTTCAACCCCACATTTGTTAGAGTGTGGTTATGATGCAGTTCTTCACCTCATTTGTAACTGGTTCATGGCTTGTACAGTCGCGGCCGTTAATTCTGAAACATTTGAAGCTCCGAACTGATTATATGAACTTCAAAAATGTAAACATGGTAAAGAGTAAATGAGATTCAATTCAGACCCAGACAGCTTCAAAAAATTATTTTTCGTATTAATGACTGCGATTGTACATCGAACGAAATGTAACTTTATTTCTGCATATTTATACAGTGCATACCGAGTTCGATAGAACGATGCCTTTGCGCGTGACACATATGTATTTGACGAATGTGTTTTTACTAAGATATGGCTAACATTAGAAGAATATAATCAGTTTGGAAGGCCCTCTAGGAATCAATCATAAGTCATCATCATATATATTACCAGCAGGGGAAAATAAAACCTGGATGTGGGATAATTTCGTCAAAACAAGAGTCATATTAGTAGCGAACGTAACAGTGACCTTACGACTTATGTAATCAAGACGACTTATGCCCGCTGACATCATCCTTATCACAATATTTATGCAGTTTGCTCCCTAGACTCCGTTTTAGCTAAACAAAAATTCTTTATGAGATCCCCCCGCCAAACAAAAACATATATATATATATATATAGTATATATATATGAGAGAACGAGAGAGAAATTTGATGTTGTTTTGCTGCAGTTCAAACTTATTTATATATATATATATATATATATGTGTGTGAGAGAGAACGGAGAGAAAATTTGATGTTTTGCTGCAGTTCAAAGTTATTATATATATATAATATATAATATATATATTATATATATATAATATATATATTATATTATATATGTGTGAGAGAACGAGAGAGAAATTTGATGTTGTTTTGCTGCAGTTCAAAGTTAAAGCAGTAGTATTCATTGCTTAGTGCTTAACTGTCATAATAATTTCTTAACTCGAGGTAAATTAAATGCATACGTGTGTGTGTGTGTGTGTGTGCGTGCCTGTTTGTGTGACCATCAACAAAATTACTTCATTTTCTCCTCTATTTTCGCAGCATTAATTTTGTCCTGTCCACTTTTTTTTTTTGGGGGGGGGGGGGGGGGCAGTGATTATATATTTTGTTTTGTTTCTAGCTATATTTGTTTTGCCTTCATCTGTTTTTCTTCTCTTTCTTAGCATCTCATCTTCTTTCATTATTCTTCCAATGCTTCAGATGTTTTTTTCAATTTGTTATCATATCATTTGCATGAGTTTCCTTCTTTATCTCCATCTGATTTATCTATTCATTTATCACCTCATTATCTGTTATTGTTCTTGTTTATCGCATCTGTTTATGTTTTGACTGTTTATCATTTAATATTATTTTCTTTTACATATTTATAATAATCTGTTTTTTGTTTTCTATCAATTACCACATCGTTTATAGTATGTTAGCCTTTGAACGATGTCTATATTTGTCCTTCATAAATTTCCAGTCAGGTTTTCTTTTTCTTGAATTTCACTTTAGTCTTCTGAACTCTCTGTTTTATTTATTATCAGTATAACTCTCTTTTGATTACCATATTATTCTTTAATTTAGTGTTTCAGCCTCTCTCTCTCTCTCTCTCTCTCTCTCTCTCTCTCTCTCTCTCTTCCCTCTTATCCCTACACCATCGCCGATTCAGATTGATAATTCAGATGTTCTAAGCAATATCACCGTTACAGAGAGAGAAGTATTGAATTGTTTAGATAAACTCAAGGTAAATAAAACGCCTGGACCTGATACAATCTCGCCTAGAGTTCTAAAGGAAGCTAAGGATGAGCTCTCCAAACCACTGACATTACCATTCAATAAATCCTTGCAGTCTGGAACTATGCCTGATCAGTGGAAGCTAGCCAACGTAACACCGATATTAAAAAAAGGCAGCATATCCCTACCCAGTAACTATCGTCCAATTAGCTTAACCTCAGTTGTATGTAAAATGCTAGAAACGGTCATAAGAGACAGACTCGTAAATCACTTAAAGGAAAATAACATACTTAAAGATACTCAACACGGCTTTCGTAAAAAACGTTCCTCTTTAACAAACCTCTTAGACTTCTTCCACGATATCCTCAACCTCTACGATGAGAGTAAAGCTGTAGATATTATATACCTTGATTTTCAAAAGGCCTTTGACAAACTTCCCCACAAACGTTTACTGCTAAAACTAAAAGCGCATGGAATACAAGACGGTGTGTTGAAATGGATAGAAAATTGGCTCAGCAACAGAAAGCAAAGAGTAGTCATAAACGGTAAGGTATCTAAATGGACCAATGTAAGTAGCGGGGTACCCCAGGGATCGGTACTAGGACCAATTCTCTTTCTAATTTACATCAACGACATAGATGAGGGTCTCACCTGTACAATCTCAAAATTTGCTGACGATACAAAAATTGCAAATAGCGTACTCTCAAAAGAACAAGTTGACGATATGCAACACAATCTAGATAAATTGTCATGTTGGGCCCAAATTTGGCAAATGAGTTTCAATGCGGATAAATGTAAAGTACTACATATCGGATACCTAAATGAGAAAGCGAACTATTCGATGAATGGCACCCAGCTTAAGAATATAAACAGAGAAGCAGATCTGGGAGTAACAATATCGAGTAACCTAAAACCGAGTCAACAATGTTCAGAAGTTGTTAAGAAGGCAAACAAAATAATTGGCTTTATAGGCAGGTCATTTGAGCATAAATCCAAAGAAGTTATACTAACCCTTTACAATTCCTTAGTCCGCCCTCTTCTGGAATACTGCGTTCAATCCTGGTGCCCTTATTACCAAAAAGATATAAACAAGCTAGAACGAGTTCAACGTAGAGTTACCAAAATGATAACTAGCCTAAAGAACAAACCATACGAAGAGCGTCTTAGAGAATTAAATCTATTTCCTTTAACCCAGCGCAGATTAAGAGGTGACTTAATTCAAGTGTTCAAAATCATCAAAGGCATCGACAATATGAACTGTAGTAAGTACTTCACTATCAACCAATCTAATTACACACGGGGAAACGGTTGCAAAATTATTGGTAAATCTTTTAACTCGCACGAATCTAAGAATTTCTTCTTCAATCGAGTTGTCAACTTGTGGAATGGGCTTCCCCGAATCGTTATAGACTGCATCACCGTCGATTCATTTAAACTCCGCCTAGACAAATATCTCGCATCAAACCCGCGACTGACTGCGTTTGTAAATGAATAACTTTATTTTATCCCCCCTCAGTTACTAACCCATCTGTCCTCTACTAACTTCCTAATCCTGCCACGGACATTAGTTCCAGGGCAGTAATTCCCTTTCCAATGTTCCCTTACCCACTCTAAACCACTGTTTGGACACTTGATCCTCAGTGTTTTGGAGGACAAGCAACCTAGAAGGGTCACTAGATATGTTGTTGCTTGATTTCCTTTGTACTCCTTTGTACCTCCTAATAATAAGTAACTTCATATTTATAAAACCCAACCACGAAAATTCAGGTCACCAAAAGCTAAATATTTTCTCCCTCACTTAGCTCAATGAGGAGGTTGGTGAAATTAGGAGAAGGGTGGGAGCAGAAAAGGAGGAGGAGGAGAATAATGGGTGGGAGAGGAGGAGAAGGAGGACGGGCAAGGGAAGAAAGAGGAAAAGCAAGAGTAAGAGAAGAGAAGAGGAGAAGAAGAAGAAGAAAGAGGAAGAGGAAGAGCAGAAAGAGGAAAAGGGAGGGAGGAGAAGAAAGATTGGGAGAAGAGAAGAGAGAGGAGGATTAAAAGAAAAAGAGAGGGTGGAAGACTAGAAGAGAAAAGAACAGAAGGAGAGAGAGGAGGAGAAGGAGGTGGATATGAAAGATTAGGAGGAGAAGAGAAGAATGAGGAGAAGGAGGAGAAAACAAAAGGTGTAAAAAGAGAAGAAGAAGGAGGTGATGAAAGGGTGTGAGTAGAGAGGAAGAAGAGATTGAATGGAGAAGGAAAACGAGAAGAGGAGGACAAGAAGACAGGGTGGGAGAAGGCAAGAACAAGAAGGAGGAGGATAAAATGAAGGGGGGGGGGGGGGGATAGAAGAGACAAGAGTAGTAGAGGAATACAAAGGACTTACAATTTGCAAGAGACCTATTGGTCCTTACGGAGCAGTTAGGATATAAGAACATAATACCATAATAAAATGGGATTCTGCAGGAAGCCGATTTGCCCATACAAGTCTGATCCCTCACACACCATATATCGACACTGCTAATCTACTAACTAGGTAGAGAAAAGGATAGTAAAGCAGAAGACTTCTCCCCACCCACCACTCCCTCTAACTTGCTCTGGCGTGGAAACAGTTGAGTAAAAACACCACGCAGCATGGAAAACCTACATTGAAAACGGATAAGGATAGGATGGAAGGAGATAAATTAGTAGTTTATAATATATTCTACATCTTAGATCCTGGGAAAACAAAACATAGTTTCGTCGAGAAGTGTTGATTGTGTAGCGTTTTGTGGTGTTTCTTCATTACGAATTATAGTTATTCTGCAAGGAATAGTGTTCATTGAGGGTTAGTGGCCAAGTATTTATCTAGATGATTCTTGAAAGCCTCAACTACATCACAGTTCACAATGTTTGTAGGTGATCTGTTCCAAATGTTTACAACATAGTTGAAGAAGTGTTTTTCTTGAATAGAATGAAAGCGATTTACTATAATCGTATAACCATTGTTTTCAAATTAAGTTTGATCGGTCGATAGTGAAGTAATCGCTTAACATTAGGTTGCCGAATCCCTTAATTAAATATTTGAATACCTTTATTAGATCATCTCTCTATATGCGCTTGGTTAGGCTAAACAAGATTAGTTCGTTTAGACGCTCCTTGTATAATTTGTTTCGCAATCAATGTATATTGTTTTGTGACTGCGAGAGGAGAAGAAGAAGAAGGGTGGGGGAGGAGAGGAAAGATGAAGAGATGGCTAAGGAGAAGAAATTAAAAGGATGATAATAATAATGAAAAAATAAGAACGATGAAGAAAGAAGGATGATAATAAGAAGGAACCAGAACAAATAGAATACACATAAAAGGAAAACGTGTCGAAATAATTTCAACTTTAGTCTTTTCACAATGTTGACCATTAGTCTGTTGTAACTCAAAAAAAGGCTAGATCAAATGGGCTGAATACGTCCAAATCTAATGCCTGTTTGACTCTTCCCAAATGACAAACATCAGCTCAGTTGCTCCAATCTGTTTTTGAGTTATAAGAAGTTAGTGGTCTAGATTTCTGAAGGAGTAAATAATGTACCTTATATGAATAAATAAATGCTGTAGTTAAAACATGTTGATAGAAGAAAACAAAATGTATACTAAAAATAAAAGAGAGAGAGAGAGTATGAGATGCTAAGAAGAAACGGAACCAGATGATGATTTGCAAATGTTCGAGAAAGTGTGAGGAAACAGTGAGAAAGGTGGTGACGAAATACATGCAGAGAGAAAGAGAGAGGGAGGGGGGGGGAGAGCAGGGGACAAAATAGAATAAGAATATAAGAGTATTTTGAATCAGAATATATTAATATGGGAACACGAAGAGCAAGACATTCGAGTAGCTATGATAGGATGAAAAATAAATAATGATAATATACAAATGGGAGAAGAAGAAGAAGGTGGAGGAGTATAAGAAATAGAAGGAGGAGGTGGAGGAATACAAGAAAAAGATGAAGCAGGTGGAGGAGTTAAGTGAAGAGAAAGTATAGAGTGAAGGAGTTGACGAAGTAGGAGGAGGAGGAGGTGAAGAAGAAGGAGGTGATGTTATAGTGTATTTCTGTTTCAAGCTGAGGTTAAATTGAATCTCTTAGCAGCTGAGTGTAATGGATACTCAATGGATATATGTGAAATCACTTTGTCCCTGCACCATATATATATACCAAGTTTGTATAATTAACACCATAGTTTACTAAACAAAAATCTGCATAATAGCTGAGTAATCAAGGTTAAGACATGACAGTTTGACATCAGCTCATCAGCTAAAAATATATCGACTATAGTAACTAAAACATGGAGAGGAAAGAATTTGAACTATGAGATGGTAAACAAAATGAATCGTATGACGTAAATTAATGGAAAGATGCGAGGCACAGGGATATGATAAGTGGAGAGAGGTAGGATGGGCTATAAGAAAACTAGAATGCGTAGGAATCGTTTTTGTTAATTCCGTGCTAAAATGAATACATTAATTAACCCACTGAGCCCCAGCTAGTTTATAATAAATGTACCACCCAGGACCGGCAGGCTTTGAAAAAAAAAAATCCAGAAAACACCAGGAATGGGTTAGGAATGAAGGACAACCCACAAAAAACCGATCCCCTAGGTCATTAAGGGGTCCTAGGGTGCGCCCCGAAAGTCGGATTTACAAGAGGGGAAATGGGTAGGCAAAAACACCCCAAAACAGGTTTTTGCACGCTCACGCGCATGCGGTTGGACTTTGAGAGTTTTCAACCATCGGCATTGTTGTGTGGGATACTTACACAGTTCCCATACAAATCTGAGACCTCTAGGTGCCATAAGACCGGAGTAATTGACAGTGACGCATACGTATGCGTCGCTGGGGTTTAGCGTTACAAATATTGCCGACGCACTGTTTGCGTCGCTGGGGTTCTGTGGGTTAAAACAAGTACACAAAATATGGAGGGACCAACACAAAAGAAAAATGGAAAAAATATGAAGGAGAAGAAAAAGAAGAAAAATAACAGTTACAACTACTACTACTGCGGGTGAGGGCTGGTTCTATCCAGATCGAAATTTGGCATCCTCTACACAACCTTAGCCGTTTCTGTGTGTCTCTTTCACTGTACTACTTTTCCTTCTAGGTGCTGGCGAGATCACCCGATTGGGTGGCACGGCAAGGGGGCCTGCGGACGGTAGGTGCATTGGCCTAGGGGTGCAAGCTCCTGGGCTGATGATCCCCTCCTCTGCTGCCCTATCAGACATGTCTCATCTCATCCTGTCCCCTTCGGGGGCCCGAGCATCTGGAGAGGCTTTGGTCAACAGATCGGGACTGTTCGGCCAGACAGTTTTGGGAACTACAACAACTACTACTACTACTACTATAACTACTACTACTACTACTTTTTTTTTTTTTTTTTTTTTTTTTTTTTTTTTTAATATTATTCATACATTTTATTTTACAAGCATCAGATATTACTATTCAACACCATGCAACTTCAATCCAGTCTCCTTCCTATGCGACCCTCTGCCACTGCTGCCTCGTAGTCCACTTCTGCCACCGTCGCTGGTTGTGGTGCAGACAGTCTTGTTCCCCGCAGGCATAGTAGTGCTGATCTGAGCAACGCGAAAGATAGACGGCACCTCATCCAGGCTACAACGTGGCTCCTGGGCTGTTTCTTCTTCTCTGCGATGATCTCTGCAAGCCTTGAATAGAAGCACTGGGCCCTAGGTCCCATCCCTCCAGATGTGGTGAAGACTAGTGGGGTAAAGCTGCCATGTTCGATATTTAAGATCTTTTCCCCATATGCCCTGACCTTCTCTTGTTCATTCCTCTTGTGTGCAGCCTCCAGAGACAGCCTGCTGTAGCTATGGGCCATTGGGTCGAATATTCTTACGTCAAAGAATGCTCGCTGTGCTCTTGTCCAAAATCTTCTTGCACTAACGTCCACTCATGCTTCGTTGGATGTGTTGGCCGTCCTGTGCTGCAAGATCTCTCCCTCCAAGGGAATGAGTGATGGTTCGCGCACCACATCTCGACACACCTCCCTGAGCATGTTCGCCGTTACATCTCTTACTTCATCGTGCCTGATGCTGATGAATCCTCCCTTCTTACATATCATGCTGTGGTCTGCATCGTTGTTGATTCCACAAACGCATCGATCGGGCAGTCCTTCAATCGGCCAATCATACCTCAGTGCAATAGCATCATTAAATTCTTGTTTGTTTAGATTGAAGCCTTTTGCCTTGATTGGTAGTGTTGTCAGCCAATTTGAAGCACCCGTTTCTTGTGCTATTTGTACTATTCTTGTTAGTCTCGGGGAAAGTTGTCGCATCAATTGTGCCAGGTCATTTTTCTGTGAGTTTTGCCTCTCTGACGTGATGGTCTTTCTGATGTTGTAGATGTCCGCCTGGTCCACTTCGCCGTCAGGATCTTGCGCTACGATGCGTTCAGTGAGAGATTCTGTTATCTTTACTGAGTTCTCGTGTCCGTTGTCGCCCTCCTCACCTGATTGATGATTCCAAGCCCTCCTAACCTAGGAGGAAGTGCGAGCAACTCCCTCTCTGTAGCATTTGGGGTGTGGGACTTCATCCAAGCTGGGATGAGTTTGTCTCTGATGGCATCTTCTAGCGGTTGAAGTTGTGGACCCACGTTTGGAATGGTACGCATCAAGTAGGTCCAGCGGTGTTTGACCCCATATGTGAATGCCGAATATGCAGCCTGTGGTTCCGTCTTTGCAATTTTGGCTAGTATTTCTATTTCGTTTACCCACTCTCTGACCTTCTCTTCCATGTATTGCTTCTTGAACTCTTCTGTGCCAATCACTGCTCCTAGATGACGTTGTCCGTCCTTTGTTACGACCACTTCACTACCGTTGAAAGCTTCTAAGGCATTTTTGTAATGTTCTGCTTTTACTATCAGTATAGACTTACTAGCATTTGGAAAGTATCCTATTTCTGGTCCCACTTGTGATACTTGCTCCCACCAGCTCTTGAGATCATTGACTTTCCCTGCTCCAGTGAGATCATCTGCATAGGCCGCCTGCTTAACATGTGTCGTCTCATGTCTTGTTAATGATAGCAACACCGAGAGACCTAATGCGTACATCGCCATTGCTACTGGGTCCCCTTGTGTGGTTCCTTCCATTGATTTCAGTGCCGTTCCACGTCGTGAGTTTTGGTTGTTTACTATGAAGAGGTCTGCAGGCTGTTTATAGGTATTCTCTACATAGGTGGCTAAGCTGGGGCATTTTACCTTGATGTTGTGAATTGCTGTCTTTCTGTTGATGGTGTTAAAGGCATTTGATGCATCCACTAACAGCACGGCTTCACATTCTTTTTGCTCATATATTTCTCTTATTGCATGAATTGCTGCCTCTCCCCCTGCTTGGTGGCCAGCACACACTTGGAGATTTCCAGCCGCTGACCGCACATCGTCCTTCACCACCTCCATTATGCATTTTCCGATGATTCTTCTCAACACTTCACCCACCCCTACAGGTCTGCACCCTGGATTCTTGTCCAATGGTATTAGACGACAAGTTGTGTAGGCCTCCAAGTGTTGACAATCTTGAGTGGCCATTTTTCTTGCAAGATCTGCCAGCGCCCTGCGTAAGTCGGTCGCTGCAACTCCGAAAAGTGTGCTGCTCAGGATTGTTCTCCAACCGTTTGCATCCATCCCTGAGGGTCCTGCACTGCCTTGTGTCCCTAGAGCCTTTTTCCAAATCTTCTCGCCTGTGATTTGTTCGTAGATGACGGGGTTCGGTGGTATATAAGCCCCCTCTAGCTTCTGACTCTCGGATATACTAGGTTGCGGATGTTTCTCTTCCAGCAGCTTGATGGTATCTCTTGTGATAGGCAACAGCCCACTAGCTGCCTCCTTTGTCAGCGATCGTATTGCAGGTGCCACTTTACCTTGTCTCATCTGGTCGCCGAATCTCCTGGCCTTGTCCTCAGTGTTTTCTCTTTGTGTTGCCGTCTGCCTTGTCTCTCTTGTAATGCTCTGGCTTCACTGAGTAAGTCATCCATCTTGCTATCATTCCACAGTTTCACTCTATTTGTTAGCGCTGTTACATTTTCCGCTTGTCTAGAATTGCGGTGAGTTTTTTGCAAGAAGAGATGTGGAATGCTGAAAAATAACTTGAGAGCATACGGGGCTAAAGGTCTGTCATAGACATAGTTATAAATGAGCTTTTTCATCTCTGTCAACAGTTTGGTGGTGGCGTCACATTTAAGTGGGTTGAATAAACTGTGTGCAGACCAATCTACAATTTCTGAGTAAGCTGCCTCTGTCCACATTTTTACCTCCTCTCCCCGTAGTCCTTTCCATTGAAGGGGTCCTCATCTGCCATCAACTTCTGCGGGTCTCTCCAGGGCTGCTTCCCTCTGTGCTCCCACCTCCCTGTGTGCTTCTCGGGGCTCTTCGTTGCGTGGCATATCGTCGTTTCTACCAGCTATATTTGGCCTTGTTTGCACACCACCCTCCTCTCCAGCATCTCGGTGCTCGTCTCCGGGTCTTTGGACTCCGCTGGGCTCACCGTCACCCACCATGTCATGTGGTTGCCGCCCTTCTCTCGGGCCCCCTGAGGGTCCCGCACCTCCACATGCTCTGTCGGGTTGTTGCCCATCGCCGTGTTGTGTCCCGTCAGCTTCATCCCTTTGCACTCTCTGGGCACTGGCTGCCGCCCCTCCCTCTGTTATTACACTATTATAAGGGTTGCGACACCGGGAACCTTTATTACAGTTTATGCATCCTTTTTTTTTTTAGCACGCATTTGCATCTTGTACATGTATGCTCATTCTTTGTACAGATGCAACACTTGTTAGTCTTTGACCTTTGTGATAGGGTTTCATCTAAACTTTCATCATCCTCCATTATACCCTTATAACACTTCCATCTGTTCTCTTGCAATGTCTTTTACGCTTTACACTAAGGCTATTTAGCTTCTGTTTTTATTTTTTTCTCCAAAACTTAATTTATCTTATTTACAGTACAGCCCGTAACTTCCGTAAAAACAACCAAATATTGTTCGGTATGTGTGCCTAGATTATTTTGTACTAGAGTGTGTATTCCCTATCGGTGTTGTTGTATGCCATATTTGATATTCCCCCTGGCTGGCTGGTGGGATGTATATATTAGGTTGTGTTGTATGTGAACAATTTGGTGTTATTACGTGACATAAACACACTGAGTAAGCGGCTAGATAGGACAACTAGGCAGATTTTGGCTTTAATAAAGATGTTCGTTATTTCCTTTATAAACCGTAATGTTAGCAGTACTACCCAGCAGCGGTAGTTGTAGAAGTTGTATTATCAATAAGGATTAGACCTTGGTTAATGAGAAGATAGGATATTAGGTATTGTGGAGATTGAATTAGTTAAGAATGAGATTACTGCGAAAGAATAGATATATAGGTAGCGAGAAAGAGCTAAAGAGAGAGCTAGAGAGAGAGAGAGGAGAGAGGAGAGAGATAAGCGCTGCTTAGGCTGTCTTAATCCAAAAAGAATAGAGAGAGAGAGAGAGAGAGAGAGAGTCCCTATTTAGCCTACCTATCCAGCCTGTATATCTCAGAAGTTTTCGACTGTAAGATTATCCCCTTGCGGTCACTGTTTTTCTTGTTGTTTCCGTAACCTACTATGACTCATAGATTCACTCTCCTTTATTTTATGACCTAGAGAGAGAGAGAGATTAGGTGCGACAGGTGTGCTCTTATTTTAATGTTAATTTTAGGGAGAGTGAACGATAGCGAGAACGAGAAAGAGATGATAGGTTTATATATGAGTATCTATATTGATTAATTGTGAGAGAAACGTATCTGATGCATGATTGCCTTCCGTTATTGAGAGAGAGAGAGAGAGAAGGAGAGAGAGAGAGAGAGGTGTCAAGTGTTCCCTCCAGTTTCATGGGAGGGGTGTGGATTGGGTGTGGGGGAGGTGGGAGGGGGTGGTACACGTGGGGGAGCGGGGAGAGGTGGGGGTGGAGGATAAGAGGTATGAGATGGGATAGGGGATGGATGGAGATGGATGGATGGATGGACAATAGCTATAAAGAAACCATTAGGGGGATGAGGTTAGGGGAAGTTACTAATATGCAGTACGTAGTAAAGAAAGTCTTTCTATTTTTCCATGGTATCACCACACTCTCAGGATACACTCACCGGTCCCTTTCTATAATAGTTTTTCACAAATTTCGTTGGCGGGATATGATTTCCGCATATTTACTATCCTTTACCGTATTCTCTATATCACTCACTGGCTCTTATTCCGTCTCTTGAGTGGCGTGAAGGTTGTCTGGCGATGTGGAACGAATGTGGAGAAGCGATGGTGGAGCTGGGCTGTGGGCGGTGGGAGGTAGGTGGTGGGCGGTGGAGTTGGGAAGGCAGGGTAGGGGAGGGGTGGGGTGAAGTGAGGGGAGGAGGGTGTATTGGGTGGTTGGTGACCGTTTTGTGTTATGGTTGTGGTCACTACCCTTAACGGTTCCCCTCGTATGCCAGGGCTTGACCAAGGGCGCCCTTCCCTTTCAAAGCAGGCTCACTGATAAATTTAGAGTTGAATTTTGCTCTGCATTCTATTATATATTTATAGAATCACTTTCCTGTTATCAATGTCGAATGTCCTGGTCTTCGCCTTTCTGTTGATTATCTTCCCACCTCTCCCCTTCCACTCCTTCACTACTGTTGACTATAATCCTTGCGGGAGGTCACCAACACACGTCCTTCCTCTGCCAAGTCTGGACTACTACTACTACTACTACTACTATAACTTTTAACCACTCAGCCTGTGCATCCCCTCTTTGGACCCTAGACCAGGTCAGAACAGTCAGCAAAGCGCCCGACTTGGTTGTCATTCAGCTACTTCCTATTCCGGGGTCAGCACTCAGACTCATCATCGTGGATTACTACTACTGCAGATGACATAACACTCACATGCACACACCATGACCCAAAAAGAGCAACAGATCTCCTTCAACCCTATCTCAGCACACTACATGGCTGGTGCACTACAAACAGACTTAATCTAGCCCCAGCCAAATCCACCGCAGCCCTGCTCACAAGTTGGACAGGAGAACACGAATACATCCCTCAACTCACCATAAACAACACACCCCTAACCCATATACACACGCCCAAAATCCTAGGAGTAACATATGATACTCATATGACATTCAAACAGCACACCACAAACATTAAAAAGAAACTGACACCCAGACTTAACGCCCTCAGGTCACTTGCTCACACAAAATTTGGACACAACAAAGAAACTACCACCACAGTATATAAACAATACATAAGATCAGTGATGGAATACGCAAGCCCAGCCTGGGCTTCTAACCTAGCTGAAACACATCATAAGACCTTACAGACTATTCAAAACAAAGCCCTGAAGATCATTACAGGCTGCACAGCTACTGCACCCACAGATCACCTACATCAAGAAACCAAAATCCTCAAAGTCAAAGACCATCTGGACATGAGAGGCACTCAATTCCTGGCAGCAGCCTCCACGAACCAAGACCACCCACTAAACTACATGGCAAACACACCCACAGACACCAAGAAATATCAAAACAACACCCAGCACACGGTATCACACACAATTATTGTCCTCTCTCCCTCCCTGCCCACCCCGAACCAACTTCCAGAAGCACATCCATACTCATATCTCTCACCGATCCATCCACTCACTCACAGACAACACGCAGCTGCATGCACGACCTCCCGAAATCCATCCTTCCGAATCCTCCCTTCCTCGCGAGGACAGAGTCCACCTGGCCAGGCTGAGATGCGGACACCATCCAGCTCTCCTGAGCTATCAGAAGAGACTGGATGACTCCGTTGTCGACGCCTGCCCGGGATGTAACACAGCACCCCATACCATTAAACACATCATAGAAGACTGCATTTCACACAACAATTTACGCCAACAACACAATCTACACTCAATGAGAGCTCTGTGGGAAAGCCCGATCGTGGCCATGGCCTTTCTCAGGGACTCGGGGCTGTTCGGCCAGGCAGCTTAGGGAACAACAACAACAACAACAACTACTACTACATTGATTTTTATTTAATATTTTTCATACATTTCATGTTACTGCTACTACCATCACCACTTCCACCACCACCACCACCACTACCTTATATTTAATATTGTATACATATTTTATTTCACAAGCATCAGACACTACTATTCTACACCATGCTACTATACTACTACTACAAAAACAACAACAACAACAGTACAACCAAAACAACAACACAACAAATAAAACAACAACTTCAAACACGAGACAGCAGGAACGAATAATTATATTGATAAAGAATATGAAGAATAAGTATGAGAGTACTAACCTGTGGAGTGAGAAGAAGATGACAACTGAAATACTAAAAGGAATTTCTGGGTAGGCGTAAGGAAAAGAGAGAGAGAGAGAGAGAGAGAGAGAGAGAGAGAGAGAGAGAGAGAGAGAGAGAGAGAGAGAGAGAGAGAGAGAGAGAGAGAGAGAGAGAGAGAGAGAGAGAGAGAGAGTAACTAGGTAGGAGAAGAAGGAGGAAGAACGAACAAAAAGAGAAGAAACAAAGGTTATAAGACATGAGAGAGAGAGAATAGTCAGAGAGAAGCAGGGAAAGAAGAAGAAGATAAAGGAGGAGGAGGGGGAGGATATAAAGAAAAGGAACGAAGAGGCCAAGAAGGAAATAGAAGGAAAAGAACGTAATGCACCTAATGAGAATATTTCAAATATTGATGAATATTAATAAGAAGAAGAAACAAGAAGGAAGGTGAAGAAACGAAGAAGAAGAAGGAGGAAGCAAAAGAGTAGGACCTGAAAAAAGGGAGTGAGAGGTGGAAAACGCAGAAGAAGAAGAAGAAAAAGACAACGACGACAACGAAGAAGAAAAAGAAGAAAGAGGAAAGTAAAGAAGGAGTAGGAACTAAACAAAAGGAGTGAGAAGCTAAAAAGGCAGGAGGCGAGGAGGATAAAATATGAGACGCTAAGAAGAAGAAGAGGAGGAGCCAGACGATAATAATATGTAAATTTATGTGATATGCACATTTCTGGGAAGGTGTGAGGAAACTGTGAGAAAGGTGGTGACAGGATGAGTGCTGGGAGAGTTATCCATGTACAAGAAGAGAATAATAATAATAATAATAATAATAATAATAATAGTAATGACCAATAATACTTACTTATTCAGAATACGATGATGTCTTAGGTATTACATTTTGTTGTTCTCGCTTACTTTGAAAGACTATATACAGCCAAAGACTGACCTCTACGTACTGTATATGATAGTTAACCCTTTAAATCGTACATCTATCTATCTATTGCCTGACGCCATGATCCCCGAAAGGTGATCACGAACGAAAATTATCCCTTTCAGTGTATTAGGACCCACTATTTTACATTATTTTGGCTACTATTAGAAGAATTCATTAGAGGGAGATTTGTTTGTTATTATTATTAATTTATATACATATTTATGTATATATTTATGTAGTAGTAGCTAAAATTAGGATAACAAAGAAGCGGGTGCTGAGAGCTGTTGGGAGGCGAGAGTAAGGTGGAATGGCGAGGAGGGTGGAGAGGCTACAGGAGGAGGAAATCAGGAAAGAGTAGAGGAGAGCAGTAGAAAGACAACTAGGTGGGTTCGACCTGGAAGATATGGAGGAAATGGAGGAGATGAGCAAAGTGTTTAAGGAAAAGATCTGTGCAGCATGTGAGGAGGTGTGTGGAGTAAGGAGAAGGAGGGGAGTGAAGGGTACAGCATGGTGGACAAAAGAGGTAAAAATAGCTGTGGAAGACAAGAAGAACGCATATAGAGAGTGGTTGGGTAGTGGAGGGAATGAAGATTTGGAGAGACAGAAATGAGCGAGGTACGTGGAGAAAGAGAGTAGTGAAGAGCAGATGAGGAATTTGGAAGGAATCTGAGTGTAAAATGGAGGAAGTGTAAGAAACTGTACTGGAAAGAAGTTAAGAAAGTTACGGAAGGTAGCAAGGGAAACAGTAAGGGTGTGAAAGATAAAAATGGAAGAGTGCTAGCCGAGAAGCAAGAGAGATTCAAAAGATGGAGGGAGTACTTCAACGAATTGCTATATGTAAGGAATGAAGCGCCAGCAAACATAGTTGGATGGGGTATGGGAGGGAGAAGAAAAAGAGAAGTAGTGGAGGAGGAGGTGGGGATCATGAGGTCAGAAGTGTGTGAAGCCATGGAAAGAGTGAAGTTGGGGAAAGCACCAGGAATAGAGGGAGTGTGTGGGGAAATGCTGAGGTATGGTGGTGAGATAGTGATCGAATGGGTTTGGAAATGTGCAAACTAGCATGGGAGAAGGGGAGTGCACCCGATGCCTGGATGACAGGCAAAATAGTCCCCCTATATAAGGGTAAAGGGGAAACGGGAAAGAGGAGTGTGAGGTAACCACCGAGGAATATGTCTTCTAAGTGTAGTAGGGAAGGTGTACAGTAGGGTAGTGATTGAGAGAGTGAGAGGCAAGAACAGAGAACTGGATAGGTGACGAGCAGGGCAGTTTTAGGAAGGGAAGAGGATGTGTAGATCAGATTTTTACCCTGAATTATGTTCTGGGGAAATATCTGGAGAAGCAACAAAAGGTGTATGTTGCCTTCATGGACTTGGAGAAGGCCTATGACAGAGTGGATAGAGAAGGTATGTGGAAAGTACTTAGAATATACGGAGTAGAAGGCAAGTTGCTGAAAGCAGTGAAGAGCATGTATGAGGGTGCAAAGGCGGCAGTACGTGTGGAGAATGAACAGAGCGAGTTCTTTGACCTGAATGTTGGGTTGTAACAGGGGTGTGTGATGTCCCCGTGGTTGTTTACTCTATATATGGATGGAGTCATGAAAGAGATACAAGGAAGAGCAGTGGATGTTGGTGTATCGCTGATAAGGGAGGGAAATGAGTGGAAGCTAGCTGTACTGCTGTTTGCTGATGATACAGTTCTGATGAGCGATAATGAATGGGAGTTGCAGGGTCTGGTAAATATTTTTGGAACAGTGTGCAAAAAAGGGAATCTGAAGGTAAATGCGGAGAAGAGCAAGGTTATGGTCATTCGAAAGGGGTGAAGCCACAGAGTGTGAGGTGAAGTTGAACGGTCAGGCAATGGAGATTGTCAGCTCATTTAACCCTTGTTTAGCGGGGTCGGACTTAAGTCCGTATCTAAAAATCTGGACTATGTGGCGGGGTCTGACTTAACCCTTAAAGAGCGGCGCCCAGCTATAGCTGGGCACCAATTTGCAGCAAGTTAGGAGTATTATTATGGCTTTTAAAGGGTTAAAATCGAGTGCAAATGGCCGGGAGTGAAGCGGGCCACACGTCCGACTCCCAGGGCCTACTGCTGCCCACTGACTCACCCTCCCTGTGTTCTCGAAAGGCCGGCAGTGTAGCCAGTAGTGAGCTGGGAAAAATACACCGCTATACGCTAAACTCCCATGTTACTGGTACCACTGTATGAGAACCACGAGTGCTACGTAGCTCGTTCTGGTCTCATTTTGAAGCTTTTAGCACCTAGTTTTTTGCTGAATACATTTCTTTTCATGCAGATACTTGATTTATCATTCAGGAGGGCCTGAATATGCCCAAATAAGCCCAAAAACCCCCCGCTAGACGATGGTTAAGTCTGTGTGCAATTTTGGTGCAATATTGGCTCTGGGAGAGAGACGAGCGACGGGAGGAGCGTAGGTTGCCTCATGACCGCTCGTCACGGCTGCCGTGGGCCTACTGACATCTAATCCACACACAGCCACCCTCCCTCCCTCGCTACACACGTAAATATGTAACGAAATTACCGTATTTTAGCGATTTTGCCCTTCGGTTACACGATCGTTGCAAGACAACCAGTGATCGTAGAATGATGGTTCAGGTGTCATTGGAAAGCTCAATTAATGCCCTTTCAGGGATACATAATTGTATTACGCTCTGGGTCATGTTTATGCATGAAAAAGAGCACGGAAACAAGGCTATTTATGGTAAAAAAACAAACGCTGGGCGGCACGGTGAAATATACTCCACCACCCGCTCTTATTCACTGTCTGATTATTATTTTTAATTTTATTTAAATCTGTGTTAAGTACCTTAATAAAGTTAACCCAAAAATGGTGAGTTATGTGTAATGGACACCACACAACTGGGTGGACAGATTAGGTTCCATTCCCACCTATAATCGTCATTTTACGATAAATATCGTTATTACTTATTCATATGCGCCTATTTTACGTTTATATGAAGATAGCAACATGTAACAACAATAAAACAAGTGGGAATAGTGTTTGCCTGGTCAAAATCGCTAATAATTGCCGACCGGCCATTAATTAAGTGTGGAGATGAGGCGGGCCACACCCTCCCTTCTCGGAGCCTGGAGATAGACTGACTTACTCACTCACACCCTCAGACACTCTACAGAGTCTACACCCACTCTAGCAACATGAGCACGGCTTAGTCCGGTTTGGAGATATTGGCGTAATAAAAACACCAATAAATATGGGAATAAGAGGTCAAATAGGTGATAATTGAAGGGGGGGGGGAGGGGCGAAAGAGGGGATTTTGACACATGTGGAGGAGTGATAAGGGGTATGGAGGGGAATTATCTCACTTAAACACCATTTATTTTTTTTAAAGAGCTACTGGGGCCTTTTAAAAGTTTGTTTTTAGGCCTCGACTCATATGAGGATGCTCGCCTTTGCCCAGTACGGACTCACATGAGGACGCTCACCGTTTATGGGTTAACCATGATTTTTCTTTAGAACATTGCCCACAAGAGTTCAAGCCAATATACTATAGAAGATACGTTGATAACTCGTTTTAACTTTTTAGACAAGTTGAAAATGTACAAGAGTTTATAGATTATATAAATAAACAACATGCAAATATAAAGTTCCCCTCAGAAGTAGAGAATCAACGTAGTATCTCGGTTTTAGATGTCAAGATTAAGAAAACTTATAATGGTCTGACAATGGAAGTTTATAGGAAGCCCACTACTATTGACCAAGGCCTGAGTTGGTTTAGATTTTGCCCTATGCTCTATAAAATATATTATATTAAAACTCAACTGAACAGAAAATTTAACATTTGTTCTAGCTATTTTCTCCTGCATCAAGAAATCAAAGTAATAGAAACATACTTCCTAAATAATAATTATAGCCTTTATATATTTAAAAACATTCGATAATTATTTTTTCTTGTATATATTCATGTAAAACTAAAGTTCAGAAAGTCCCCAAATTAATTAAGCATGCAAAGTTACTTTTTTGTGGTCAAGCAAGTTACGATATTAAAACAAAACTTATCCAAATTTATCGTTCAAGATTTCCAGCAGTAAACTTTAGAATTATATTTACCAATGGATGCAAAATTACATTATAATTTTAGAGTGAAGGCCCTGATCCCCGAAAACATTACTCCCAATACGGTCTATCAATTCACATGTCCTTGCTGTCCTGTACGTCAGCTGCTCTACTCGAGCATTTCGATCAAGAATCATGGAACAAATTGGGGAGAGTGTTTGTATGGGTCGGGTCGGTACCTTCAAAATAATGCAATTTTCTGCATTTAGAAATCATAATTTCAGTGAAAATACTTATATAATTATTAGTAGATTTTCGAAAAAGTGTGATACTCTGATTGGAGAAAAGTTAAATATAAACAAAATTAAACCTGAATTAAAAACTTGTTTATAGTTGGGCATAGTGAACCAGTTTCGGTCTGTGGCGGATGGTGGTGTGTAGCTATATCTTAATCTTGTTTATAGTTGGGCATAGTGGACCAGTTTCGGTCTGTGTCGGATGGTGGTGTGTAGCTATATCTTAATCTTGTTCATAGTTGGGCATAGTGAACCAGTTTCGGTCTGTGTCGGATGGTGGTGTGTAGCTATATCTTAATCTTGTTTATAGTTGGGCATAGTGGACCAGTTTCGGTCTGTGTCGGATGGTGGTGTGTAGCTATATCTTAATCTTGTTTATAGTTGGGCATAGTGGACCAGTTTCGGTCTGTGTCGGATGGTGGTGTGTAGCTATATCTTAATCTTGTTTATAGTTGGGCATAGTGGACCAGTTTCGGTCTGTGTCGGATGGTGGTGTGTAGCTATATCTTAATCTTGTTTATAGTTGGCCATAGTGGACCAGTTTCGATCTGTGTCGGATGGTGGTGTGTAGCTACAGTATATCTTAATCTTGTTTTTTTCGTTTTGTAGCGACCTCTTGCTTTTATTCACATATACAGTATATATATATATATATATATATATATATATATATATATATATATATATATATATATACAGTATATGTGCGTGTTTGTGTGTGTGTGTATGTGTATGTGTTTCGCCCCATTTCTTTGTCATTATTAAGCCTTCGTGTTATTTAGGTGTCGAATTTTTCCTGGCGAGCAATGGCAAGCCTGTAATTTAGGAAGAATCGGCCTTCGGCCAAGACATTTGTCTACCGAAAAATGTACAAATTAATCTACAAGGGAGATCTAATGGATGTTTTTTCAAGTTTGATGGAAGTCTAGGGAGGAAACTAGAAAATAATAATGAATACATTTTAAAAATCGACCGAAATGTGAGCCATCTCCCCTTAAAGCGAGCGAAATCAAGACAAATTACCAGGTGATAAAGAAAGCCAGTACAGAAAGAGAGACAATTAGTGAGAGGAGTAAAGAAAGAAAGACAATTAAAGCGAGGAGTAAAGAAAGACAGACAATTGAAACGAGGAGTGAGCAAGAGGGTCAGAGTTTCCGAGTTATTTATCTTACTGTTCTCTTTATCAGCTTCTTATTTCTTCCGGGCAGTAAGATTTTTTGTTCAGCCCTGATTGGGAAGTACACTCTGGGAAATAAATCACTATTCCAAACTGGTTTAAAATATTTTCATTAACCCTTGGAGTACCGGCGACGTGGGTTCTATTTTATTCTAGCTATATTTAGATGATAATATGTACAGCTTAGGAAGGATCTGTGGTAGCAAAAATGGTTGGTTGAGATAGTTTGAAGTCATATTATTGCTAGAAGTCCTTCCTAAGCTGAATCAAATTGTCTAATAGTTGCAAGAATATGATGAAAAGGACGTCCCTGGTACTGAATAAGTTAAAGGTAGGTTTTTTGTTTAATCCCTAGACCTCCATCAAGCTAAAATTAATAAATACCGCCAAGACCCTTCTTCGAGGAAAATGTGTAAATGCTTTGGTAAAAAAAATTCTCGGGGCAAAGGCTGGTTCCTCCTAAATTACAGGCTCACTATCGCTCGCCAGGAAAATATCAACACCTAAATGGCACAAAGGGTCTTAGAATCGACAGAAATGGGGCGAGAGGTCTTTAAATCGACAAATAAATTGGGCGAACATCGTAAAATATATATGTAATGACGGGTTAAAAGACCAATGCAACGAAACCCTCACCAGACCTACCCAAATAACTAGAAGACACGCGGGTTAAAGGAGACACGAGGACCTCAACTTATATGTCAACAATCAAGGAAGAAGTGAATCAACCACAAGCAAAAATAGCCAGCCTACGAGTGAGGAGAAGATGGAAGAAAAGGAGTGGGACACAAGCACAAGCAGAGAAAGGAACAACGCAGTCTGTGCTCCTAAATCAACGTCCTCTAATATACCAAGGAACAACACAGTCTACCATAAATAACCATCTACCGATAATCACGGTAACTACAAGGCCCCTCAGCGAGCATGACCTGAGTCAAAGCCAATGACCTGGGTTTCGTCCGGACCAATCTCAAGGTCAGAGGTACGGATTAGAGGCATCTCCAACCCAAGGACCCGATTTGAACTACAATGAAGAGGAATTTATGCAAGTTCCTCATCAAGATCCGGTATTTTATTACAACAGATAATCTCAGAATAAGTTTCTCGACAGTGCGGAAGACCAATACAATCAACGAGAACAGATCCACAGTGAATAAAGAAAATATTGCATAGACAAGTGATATCCGAGAAATGTATGAATTACAGGAAAATAATGATCATGCAACCATGCAAGCTTCTTAAAATAAGAATTTAATGTTAAAAGATAAAGACAAACATTCCCCATGTATTACTATATGTATTGTATTTTAAGGCCAATATTAACTTCACCATAATTCGAAAACTGAAATTACAATGTCCCTCATATTCCGAAATCAACTAAACATGATGCAAATTAAAACTTGAATATTATCACCTCACGGAAATTGAGGAAAGTTAGACAAGCATTGTCGCATCCGTCTATTAGCCAACGGCGAACTAGAATGAGATCCAATGTCAGGTAGTAACTGTTAGGGTTAAACCAATCGTCCCTATACTGTACATAACTCTCGTAACACTAGAAGGGCCCGTTCTAGCCAGTGTGAAATACCTAGAAGTGTATATTCCAGAAGAGGTGTGAGCTAGAAGTGAAATATCTAGTTGTGTAGGAGAGGCTCTAGAAGTGCAAGTTCTAGATAAATAGCCCAGCACTAGAAGTGAAATATCTAGATGCAGTGAAATACTAGAAGTGATTATTCTAGTTTTGTGGAAAACACTGTCTCTCTCTTTAATAAATAAGAGAGGCTTAGAAGCGTAAGAGTGAATCGCAGACCAGAATTTTATCTGAAGAATCCTGCTTCCCCAGTCTAAGTGTTTTCTATAGTTTTTGAATTTTGGAATTGTTGGGAAGGCTTTATAAGGTATATTGAGTGTTCAAGTTATAATAATTCATCGAGACCCCTTTGGCCTCTCCTTTGATTAAATCATAATCCATATCCGTGGAAACCTTATATATATCTTGCTCGTAAATAGTATATATAATACTCCCTTATTCCCTAGAATATTATATTTATGGGTGCGACCTAGATATATATGAAAACATCACATCACATCCATATTAACCCTCTCCGACATATATATGAAAACACATCACATCCATATTAACCCTCTCCGACATATATATGAAAACATAAATCACATCCATATTAACCTCTACGACATATATATGAAAACATCACATCACATCCATATTAACCCTCTCCGACATATATATGAAAACATCACATCACATCCATATTAACCCTCTCCGACATATATATGAAAACATCACATCACATCCATATTAACCCCTCTCCGACATATATATGAAAACATCACATCACATCCATATTAACCCTCTCCGACATATATATGAAAACATCACATCACATCCATATTAACCCTCTCCGACATATATATGAAAACATCACATCACATCCATATTAACCCTCTCCGACATATATATATGAAAACATCACATCACATCCATATTAACCCTCTCCGACATATATATGAAAACATCACATCACATCCATATTAACCCTCTCCGACATATATATGAAAACATCACATCACATCCATATTAACCCTCTCCGACATATATATGAAAACATCACATCACATCCATATTAACCCTCTCCGACATATATATATGAAAAACATCACATCACATCCATATTAACCCTCCTCCGACTATATATGAAAACATCACATCCACATCCATATTAACCCTCTCCGACATATATATGAAAACATCACATCACATCCATATTAACCCTCTCCGAAATATATGAAAAACATCACATCACATCCATATTAACCCTCTCAGACATATATATGAAAACATCACATCAATCCATATTAACCTCTCCGACATATATGAAAACATCACATCACATCATATTAACCCTCTCCGACATATATATGAAAACATCACATCACATCCATATTAACCCTCTCCGACATATATATGAAACATCACATCACATCCATATTGATAAGATCTTGAAGTGAATGTCGCAGTAACTCTAACCTATACCTAGCGCAGCTACTTTGACCCTATGTTTACCTGATCACGTGACCTTAAGGGGAGGTTTTTAGTTGATTATCTAGACTTCCATCAAGCTTAAAATTACTCCCCCTAGACCCCCTTTCAAGATAAATGTGTACATTTTTCGGTAGAAAAATGTCCCGGCCGAAGGCCGGTACCCCTTAAATTACAGGCTCGCTATCGCTCGCCAGGAAAAAATCGACACCTAAATGGCACGAATGGTCTCAAAATTGCCAGAAATGGGGCGAGGGTTTTTAAAATCGCCAAACTAATGGGGCGAACGTCTTAAAATATCAAAAGCAATGGGGCTAAACATGAGGGAGAAAGGGGTCAAGAAAAAAATCCTCCAGGTGGAAATCTCCCCTTAACCCTTAATTAGCGGCGAGCAACATAAGTCGAGTTAAATAAAGCTGGACTATGTGGCGGCGCTCGACATAACTCGAGTGGCAATTTCAGCACGTAATGTGGCTGAGAGAGAGAGACAAGTGGTGGCAGGAGACTAGCGAGCGTATGACTGCTCCAGACCACCGCGGCGAACCTACTGACACAAATCTCAGCTCCCTCCCTCTCTCACTCGCTACATACTCAATTATGTACCGAAAGTACCGAATTACCTGCTTTTTGCACTCGCGTTGCACGGTTATTGCAAGAAAACTATCCATCATACAAGGATCGTTATGGTGTCATTCGAAAGCTCTGTTTATGCCCTTTCAGGGATAGGTACTTGTTTTACGTTCTGGGTCTTATTTAGGCATGAAAATGATCACGTAAACAGCCCTATTTTGGCTAAAAACACCCCGCTGGGCGGTACACATAAATAAACCGCATAGGCCGCTCGTAAGGTGTTAAGCCACCCGTCGCACTACCTCACCTGAGTGTGCGGCCACGATATCAGCTGCCCACATTTATGCTACGCGATTACTCTCTTTGGATACTTTGCTTTATTTGTGATATTGTCATCATTTATTATAGGCATTATTATGTACATTGATTTTGATGTTTTGTAAGTGACGCCATTTTCATGAATGAGTAATACTTCTTTAACTTATTCCAGTCACATATTACAGCTAATTATCTGATGTGCACCCGTGTATCTAGCTATTAAAGAAATACAAAGTGTGAACCTTATCGTATGTATTCATTGTCTTTGGGAGTGATTTGAGTGATCTTTATATCAATGCGAGTTATGTTGAGTTATGTTCCTGTCGGGCAGGAATATGTTCTAAGCTACCACATAAGGAGCTTTATGAGGACACATTACCAAGCGAGTTGGATTACAACCACGCATTATAATATAAACACTGAAGTGGCCAAACATGAGGTAGAAGGGGTCCAGAAAAAAATAAAATAAGTGAAAATATCTGGTTATTCTGTTTTTTAATATTTACATTTAGAAGGTCTGTTTTGCAGTTCGAGGGTTGATATTGGGCCGGGATATACAGTATATCTTACCACCGTATTATTAACCCCTTCAGCACCATGACGCCTGCTTACCTTTGGTTCTGGCTAATTTTAGATAATTTTTGGCAGTTTATGAAGGACCTACTGTATGTTACTATGAGGGTTTATGAAGGACCTACTGTATGTTACTATGATATGAGGGTTTATGAAGGTCCTACTGTATGTTACTATGAGGGTTTATGAAGGACCTACTGTATGGGGGTTTATGAAGGACCTACTGTATGTTACTATGAGGGTTTATGAAGGACCTACTGTATGTTACTATGAGGGTTTATGAAGGACCTACTGTATGTTACTATGAGGGTTTATGAAGGACCTACTGTATGTTACTATGAGGGTTTATGAAGGACCTACTGTATGTTACTATGAGGGTTTATGAAGGACCTACTGTATGTTACTATGAGGGTTTATGAAGGACCTACTGTATGTTACTATGAGGGTTTATGAAGGACCTACTGTATTGTTACTATGAGGGTTTATGAAGGACCTATTATGTACTGTATGTATGAGGGTTTATGAAGGACCTACTGTATGTTACTATGAGGGTTTATGAAGGACTGTATGTACTATGAGGGTTTATGAAGGACCTACTGTATGTTACTATGAGGGTTTATGAAGGACCTACTGTATGTTACTATGAGGGTTTATGAAGGACCTACTGTATGTTACTATGAGGGTTTATGAAGGACCTACTGTATGTTACTATGAGGGTTTATGAAGGACCTACTGTATGTTACTATGAGGGTTTATGAAGGACCTACTGTATGTTACTATGAGGGTTTATGAAGGACCTACTGTATGTTACTATGAGGGTTTATGAAGGACCTACTGTATGTTACTATGAGGGTTTATGAAGGACCTACTGTATGTTACTATGAGGGTTTATGAAGGACCTACTGTATGTTACTATGAGGGTTTATGAAGGACCTACTGTATGTTACTATGAGGGTTTATGAAGGACCTACTGTATGTTACTATGAGGGTTTATGAAGGACCTACTGTATGTTACTATGAGGGTTCTGTATGTTACTATGAGGGTTTATGAAGGACCTACTGTATGTTACTATGAGGGTTATGAAGGACCTACTGTATGTTACTATGAGGGTTTATGAAGGACCTACTGTATGTTACTATGAGGGTTTATGAAGGACCTACTGTATGTTACTATGAGGGTTTATGAAGGACCCTACTGTATGTTACTATGAGGGTTTATGAAGGACCTACTGTATGTTACTATGAGGGTTTATGAAGGACCTACTGTATGTTACTATGAGGGTTTATGAAGGACCTACTGTATGTTACTATGAGGGTTTATGAAGGACCTACTGTATGTTACTATGAGGGTTTTATGAAGGACCTACTGTATGTTACTATGAGGGTTTATGAAGGACCTACTGTATGTTACTATGAGGGTTTATGAAGGACCTACTGTATGTTACTATGAGGGTTTATGAAGGACCTACTGTATGTTACTATGAGGGTTTATGAAGGACCTACTGTATGTTACTATGAGGGTTTATGAAGGACCTACTGTATGTTACTATGAGGGTTTATGAAGGACCTACTGTATGTTACTATGAGGGTTTATGAAGGACCTACTGTATGTTACTATGAGGGTTTATGAAGGGACCTACTGTATGTTACTATGAGGGTTTATGAAGGACCTACTGTATGTTACTATGAGGGTTTATGAAGGACCTACTGTATGTTACTATGAGGGTTTATGAAGGACCTACTGTTGTTACTATGAGGGTTTATGAAGGACCCTACTGTATGTTACTATGAGGGTTTATGAAGGACCTACTGTATGTTACTATGAGGGTTTATGAAGGACCTACTGTATGTTGTATGTTACTATGAGGGTTTATTATGAAGGACCTACTGTATGTTACTATGAGGGTTTATGAAGGACCTATGTTACTATGAGGGTTTATGAAGGACCTACTGTAATGTTACTATGAGGGTTTATGAAGGACCTACTGTATGTTACTATGAGGGTTTATGAAGGGACCTACTGTATGTTACTATGAGGTTTATGAAGGACCTACTGTATGTTACTATGAGGGTTTATGAAGGACCTACTGTATGTAACTAGGAGGTTTATGAAGGACCTACTGTATGTTACTATGAGGGTTTATGAAGGACCTACTGTATGTTACTATGAGGGTTTATGAAGGACCTACTGTATGTTACTATGAGAGGGTTTATGAAGGACCTACTGTATGTTACTATGAGGGTTTATGAAGGACCTACTGTGTTGTACTATGAGGGTTTATGAAGGACCTACTGTATGTTACTATGAGGGTTTATGAAGGACCTACTGTATGTTACTATGAGGGTTTATGAAGGACCTACTGTATGTTACTATGAGGGTTTATGAAGGACCTACTGTATGTTACTATGAGGGTTTATGAAGGACCTACTGTATGTTACTATGAGGGTTTATGAAGGACCTACTGTATGTTACTATGAGGGTTTATGAAGGACCTACTGTATGTTACTATGAGGGTTTATGAAGGACCTACTGTATGTTACTATGAGGGTTACTATGAGGGTTTATGAAGGACCTACTGTATGTTACTATGAGGGTTTATGAAGGACCTACTGTATGTTACTATGAGGGTTTATGAAGGACCTACTGTATGTTACTATGAGGGTTTATGAAGGACCTACTGTATGTTACTATGAGGGTTTATGAAGGACCTACTGTATGTTACTATGAGGGTTTATGAAGGACCTACTGTATGTTACTATGAGGGTTATGAAGGACCTACTGTATGTTACTATGAGGGTTTATGAAGGACCTACTGTATGTTACTATGAGGGTTTATGAAGGACCTACTGTATGTTACTATGAGGGTTTATGAAGGACCTACTGTATGTTACTATGAGGGTTTATGAAGGACCTACTGTATGTTACTATGGGGTTTTATGAAGGACCTACTGTATGTTACTATGAGGGTTTATGAAGGACCTACTGTATGTTACTATGAGGGTTTATGAAGGACCTACTGTATGTTACTATGAGGGTTTATGAAGGACCTACTGTATGTTACTATGAGGGTTTATGAAGGACCTACTGTATGTTACTATGAGGGTTTATGAAGGACCTACTGTATGTTACTATGAGGGTTTATGAAGGACCTACTGTATGTTACTATGAGGGTTTATGAAGGACCTACTGTATGTTACTATGAGGGTTTATGAAGGACCTACTGTATGTTACTATGAGGGTTTATGAAGGACCTACTGTATGTTACTATGAGGGTTTATGAAGGACCTACTGTATGTTACTATGAGGGTTTATGAAGGACCTACTGTATGTTACTATGAGGGTTTATGAAGGACCTACTGTATGTTACTATGAGGGTTTATGAAGGACCTACTGTATGTTTCTATGAGGGTTTATGAAGGACCTACTGTATGTTACTATGAGGGTTTATGAAGGACCTACTGTATGTTACTATGAGGGTTTATGAAGGACCTACTGTATGTTACTATGAGGGTTTATGAAGGACCTACTGTATGTTACTATGAGGGTTATGAAGGACCTACTGTATGTTACTATGAGGGTTTATGAAGGACCTACTGTATGTTACTATGAGGGTTATGAAGGACCTACTGTATGTTACTATGAGGGTTTATGAAGGACCTACTGTATGTTACTATGAGGGTTTATGAAGGACCTACTGTATGTTACTATGAGGGTTTATGAAGGACCTACTGTATGTTACTATGAGGGTTTATGAAGGACCTACTGTATGTTACTATGAGGGTTTATGAAGGACCTACTGTATGTTACTATGAGGGTTTATGAAGGACCTACTGTATGTTACTATGAGGGTTTATGAAGGACCTACTGTATGTTACTATGAGGGTTTATGAAGGACCTACTGTATGTTACTATGAGGGTTTATGAAGGACCTACTGTATGTTACTATGAGGGTTTATGAAGGACCTACTGTATGTTACTATGAGGGTTTATGAAGGACCTACTGTATGTTACTATGAGGGTTTATGAAGGACCTACTGTATGTTACTATGAGGGTTTATGAAGGACCTACTGTATGTTACTATGAGGGTTTATGAAGGACCTACTGTATGTTACTATGAGGGTTTATGAAGGACCTACTGTATGTTACTATGAGGGTTTATGAAGGACCTACTGTATGTTACTATGAGGGTTTATGAAGGACCTACTGTATGTTACTATGAGGGTTTATGAAGGACCTACTGTATGTTACTATGAGGGTTATGAAGGACCTACTGTATGTTACTATGAGGGTTTATGAAGGACCTACTGTATGTTACTATGAGGGTTTATGAAGGACCTACTGTATGTTACTATGAGGGTTTATGAAGGACCTACTGTATGTTACTATGAGGGTTTATGAAGGACCTACTGTTGTTACTATGAGGGTTTATGAAGGACCTACTGTATGTTACTATGAGGGTTTATGAAGGACCTACTGTATGTTACTATGAGGGTTTATGAAGGACCTACTGTATGTTACTATGAGGGTTTATGAAGGACCTACTGTATGTTACTATGAGGGTTTATGAAGGACCTACTGTATGTTACTATGAGGGTTTATTGAGATCGAAATTTCCCATTTGAGTCGTATAGGTATAATTGACAAACTAATTAAATCGTCTAATGGTAATCAGAATAATTATGATGAAACATACGTAATGGTGGTGAAGGGGATAAACCTCACTTAAGTGGTTCCCTAAACATACGTAATGGTGGTGAAGGGGATAAACCTCACTTAAGTGGTTCCCTAAACATACGTAATGGTGGTGAAGGGGATAAACCTCACTTAAGTGGTTCCCTAAACATACGTAATGGTGGTGAAGGGGATAAACCTCACTTAAGTGGTTCCCTAAACCTTCATAATCGAAATCAGCAGAGGCGAATAGTCATATTTCTGAAATCGAATGGGATTTATTTCTCAAATTATCGCTCATTTCGTTCGATTTAGGGTTGGTAACACTCTTCCCATACAAGGGACTGGAGTTCCCAAAAAGGGACTCCAGTCCTGACGCCATTCTTGACTTACAGTGTGCTGGCTTAATAATCCAGGAGGGTTGATGGCCTCTGAAGTCCTATTTTAACTAACTAATTAACTTCCCATATGTTAAAAAATGTACAAGTTTTCTTAACCATCGTAGGCTACATGTTTATACTAAATTTGTAAATCTAATCTACTGCTCTTCGGTGGGTAGTGTATTTATAGATAACGTATACTGCGTGGCCTACCGCGAAAAATCGAGCTAGTTTACCCTACTTCCCCATCTGGGTTGTAAAGATATCCACGCCCATGTACCAGCCGTTGGGGACATGCGGTGCTTCTTTTAATTACAAAAGTTCCTGTTCTTAATTATCCGGATAAACACTCGCTGGCCCACCAACAGTAGAAAACGGAAGAAAAAAAAATGTCCAGCTTATATTGTGGTATATATTGTTTTAACTCTTTGAAGATCATGAAGCATATTGACAGTTTATTCTGGCCATCATTAGACGATTATATAGAACTTAGCAAGGATCTGTTAGAATTAAAAGGGTCAAAACTATCTCAATTAACCCTCTGACATATGCTTTGTAATCTGAATGCAATCGACTAATATTATCCAGAAAACAGAGAAGAAATGCGCCTTTGATCTTCTAAGGGTGAATATACTGTATATATATATATATATATATATATATATATATAATATATATATATATATATATATATATATATATATATAAATTTATCTATTGCCTGACGCCGTGATCCCCGAAGGGGTGGCCACGAACACCTCACCCGCCCCAATGCACCTCTGTCCCAGTCAGTCGACGCCCCTCCTCCCAACCAGCACTGCCTTCATTCATATACTTCCTCACTCCATTCTTCCACCTCTCCTTCAGTCTACCTCTCCCTCTCTGTCCTTCCACCTCACTCTCGTACACCCTCTTAGCCATTCTCTCGCTTTCCAAAACGTTCCATATGGCCGAACCATCTCAAGTTGTTCCTTTTCACACTTTCCAGCACATCTACCTCCACACCACATCTCCTTCTAACTTGCTCATTCGTCTGTCTATCCCTCCATGTAACTCCCCACACACTTCCCAAGAAACTCATTTCCACCGCTCTCACTCTTGGTCTGAGTCTCCTCCCGAACGTCCATGCTTCGCTTCCAAAAGTTAGTGTCGGGATTACCACACTGTCATGCAAAGACTTCTTCACTTCCATACTGACCACCCTATTTCTTGTTACTGCTTTCAACGTTCCTACAACCCTCTTCCCCTGTTGTACCCTCTCCCGCACTTCCTCATCCGTAGTCCCATCTTTACTCAACACACTGCCCAGATACTTAAAAGAGCTGGCGATCTCCATAGCCTGACCGTTCAACTTCACCTCACACTCTGTGCCTTCACCCCCTTCGAAGACCATAACGTTGCTCTTCCCTGCATTTTCCTTCAAATTCCGTGTTTCGCACACTGTTCCAAACTCATTTACCAGACCCTGCAACTCCCATTCATTATCGCTCATCAGAACTGTATCATCCGCAAACAGCAGTATAAGCAGCTTCCACTCATTTCCCTCCCTTTTCAGCGATACACCAACATCCGCTGCTCTTCCTAATATTTCTTTCATGAATCCATCCATATATACAGTAAACAACCACGGGGACATCACACACCCCTGTTTCAACCCAAAAATTCAGGTCAAAGAACTCGCTCTGCTCATTCTCCACACGTTCTGCCGCCTTTGCACCCTCATACATGCTCTTCATTGCTTTCAGCAACTTGCCATCTACTCCGTATATTCTAAGTACTTTCCACATGCCTTCTCTATCCACTCTGTCATAGGCCTTCTCCAAGTCCATAAAGGCAACATACACCTTTTGTTGCTTTTCCAGATATTTCTCCACAACACAATTCAGGGTAAAAATCTGATCTACACATCCTCTTCCCTTCCTAAAACCTCCCTGCTCGTCGCCTATCCATTTCTCCGTTCTCACTCTCACTCTCTCAATCACTACACGTTCCCTACTACGCTTGAAAGACATATTCCTCAGTGGTTACCACACACTCCTCTTTCCTCTTTGTATTATTATGCCAGTTTTCCAGTCATCGGGTGCATTCCCCCTCTCCCATGCTAGTTTGCACATTTTCCATACCCATTCGATCACTATCTCACCACCATACCTCAACATTTCCCCACACACTCCATCTGTTCCTGGTGCTTTTCCCAACTTCACTTTTTTCATAGCTTCCCACACCTCTGACCTCCTGATCCCCACCTCCTCCTCCACTACTTCTCCTCTTCTCCCTCCCATACCATATCCAACTATGTTTGCTGGCTCTTCATTCCTTACATTTAGAAACTCGTTGAAGTATTCCCTCCATCTTTCGACTCTCTCTTGCTTCTCGGCAAGCATTCTCCCATTCTTATCTTTCACACCCTTACTGTTTCCCTTGCTACCTTCCCTAACTTTCTTGACTTCTTTCCAGAACAGTTTCTTACACTTCCTCCATTTTACACTCAGATTCCTCCCAAATTCCTCATCTACTCTTCTCTTACTTTCCTTCACTACTCTCTTCACCACTCTTTTTTTCCACGTACCTCGCTCGTTTCTGCCTCTGCAAATCTTCATTCCCTCTCCTACCCAACCACTCTCTATGCATTTTCTTCTTGTCTTCCACAGCTATTTTTACCTCTTCTGTCCATCATGCTGTACCTTTCACTCCCTTCCATCTTCTCCTCACTCCACACACCTCCTCACATGCTGCACAGATATCTTCCTTAACCCGGGAACTGCGGGAAGACTCTTAAGAGTTCCCCCGGCGGACTGCGGGAAGACTTTTAAGAGTCAGGGAAAAAAAAACAATTTTAAACACCGAAAAAATAAAAAAATATATTTTTATTATTATTTTTTGTTTTGCCCCTGGGCCATGCAAAATATCACTCCTCTACCTCCCCTCCTTCCCCACTTTCCTCCCCTCCTTCAGTTATCACCTATTTTCCCTGTTATTCCCTTATTCTGTGGTATATTTTCGTGCTAACATTAGCGAGTTGCAAGCAGGGCATTGTCATCACTGTTAGCAAGCGAGTGCAAGAGAGAGAGAGAGAGTATCGATCGACAGTGTCTCTCCAGCCTTGGGGAAAATTGGCGGGAAAGGAGGTTGCCTCAGCCATACATTATGTAACTCCCGGCCTGTATCGCTGATTTTGACCATCCAAATGCTGTTTCCACTTGTTTTATTGTTGTAACAGGTTAATACCTTTATAATCAACCTATAATAGGCGCATATGGAGAAGTATTAATGCTATTTATGGTAAAATGAATATTTTAGTGATGGAAACAGCTCAAATACGTCAGCACAGGCAGAGGTGTCTAATACCCCCCATGCGCACTTCAGAGGTTAAACACAAGCTTATCTCCTCCACTTCCTCCATATCTTCCAGGTCGAACCTACCTAGTCGTCTTTCTACTGCTCTCCTGTACTCTTCCCTGATTTCCTCCTCCTGTAGCCTCTCCACCCTCCTCGCCATTCCCCCTTCCTCTCGCCTCCCTCCAGCTCTCCTCACCCACTTCTTTTGTATCCTAACCTTAGCTACTACTTCATAATGATCAGACAGACCCCCTCCAATACCCCTATACACTCTAGCATCCATCACAGATTTCTTCATTCTTTCATCCACACATATATAATCAATCAGTGACTTTCGTTCCACCACTGTCTTATCCTTCATCGTCCACACCACTTTCCATGTGTACCTGTGTATCATTCTGTGTCGGAAGAAGGTGATGGATATCCACAACCTCCTCCCCACACATACGTCCACAAGTGCTCTACCATTCCCATTCACCTCTGACGGTACCCCCCACCCTCCCACCACTCCATCAACTTTCCTATCACCCACCTTACCATTCATATCCCCAATCAGAAATATTTTTTCGTTCTTGTCAAACTTATACAGGCACACCTCCACATTCCCCCAGAACTCCTCTTTCTCTATTATAAGTTTATCCTCTGTCGGAGCATACACACACACAATCACCCACGTTTGTATTCCTACTTTCATTCTCACCCACACAATACTTGAACCTACAGACCCATATTCTCTTACACACTCCTTCCATTTGTTACTTACAAACAAACACGCACCTTCTCTCGCTGCTCCCTCACTCACTCCAGCACAAACACCCATTCCACACTCCTACTCTCTCACATTTGTACCCTTCCATTTGGTCTCCGTCATTCCACATACATCCATCCTGGCATTCACTAACACTTCCAGTACCTCTCTCTCTTTTGTGCCATCATTCATGCCACTCACGTTCCATGTGCCTATTCTCAGAATGTCCGTAAGCTTGTCCATAGTCGGTCGGGGTTAATCAACACAGGGTCCTTCCGCATCCGAGGCTGATTGTTCGTTTATCGTTGCTACTTATTTTTGTTTCCAGGTGGGGGTTGCAAGCCCACCGACCCAACCTCTTTTTTCGCCTCTTACGACACGCAAAAGACACGTGGGTCATATTCTAATCCCTTACCCCCAGGGTATGTATATATATATATATATACAGGGAATCCAAGGAGAAAAGGGAATAACTTGGGCAAATGATAGAACAAGGTATTCTAACCCTAACATGTTCTATAAGCAATATTCTAAATCTCGACCAGTATAGATATATTGGATGTTGAAAATGTCATTTTCTTCAGTATTTCCCCATAAGGCTGGCCTATCTGTCCTAGTGCCTACCACACCTCCATCTTTCTGCAATTATTTTGACCATGCTATTATAAAGATAATATAATTCTGTAAGTTGCAAAATGATTATAGACATGTTAGCGCACTTTGGACCAGTTGGAAACTATTTGACATAGGAGAGTCCATTACAGTGGTGTGGGGGAGGACACTATATGAGGGCCTGGGAGGCAGAACCAGATAAGTGCCAAATAGAAAAAACGGAATTAACTGCGATTCCTAGAAAATATGGGGCCGGGGTGGCGCTTATCTGGTTCTGCCTCCCAGAGCCACACACACCCGTGGGAGGCAGAACCAGATATGCGCCACCCCTGCCCCATGGTTGCTAGGAATCGCATTTAATTCCGGTTTTTTATTTTGCGCTTATCTGATTCTGCCTCCAAGGGCCTCATATTAAACCTTCAATATATCTTTAATTGTTGAGATTTGGACTTTTTGCTATAGAACATTTTATGCTTAGAATACTTTGTTCTATAATTTCCAAAAGTTATGCCCTTTCCTCCTGTGACACCCTGTATATATACCGTATATATATATATATATATATATATATACTGTATATATATATATATATATATATATATATACTGTGCATATATATATATATATATATGTATATATATATACAGTACACTGTATATTGATTATATATACCGGTATATATATATATATATATTTTTTTTTTTTCTACTAACGCACATCTTTAGGTTGTCTTATTTACAGAGGCTACTAGCATTCATTGAGTTTTACAGTGAGGGGTTGGGAGGTCATGTGGAGGAGTGTCAAAGACATTTAAATATACCCTGTTCCAAATAAGTAGGCCAAAACTCTTGAACATTAACCTCTATAACTCACAAACGACTGGAGAAAGCGAACTAACATTTGTACCTTTTGTAAAGGAGCAGCCAGGGTACCCTATAGGTATGTTGATTTACAGCCCATTTGCTCCAGCCTTTTTGAGTTACAGAGGTTACAGTTCGCGATTTCTGACCTAGCTACTTGAAACAGGTTATAGTTGGGATCGAACACACAACCTCTCCCTTGCAAGGTAAGCATGCTACCTTCCATCACCGCAGCCTCCAACTCACTGGCTAATTGACTGGCACATTAAGGGGGGAGGGGCCGTTTTTTTTGGTCTACTAATTCATTGACTCCAATATTTCTTAGTTTCGTCGCTAAATCTCCATCAAGCTTAGAAAAACACCCGCTGGACCACCCTTCAAGATATATATGTACATTTTTCTTCCGAAAAATTTTCCGGACGAAGGCCGGTTCCTCTTAAAGCTTCAAGCTTGCTATCGCTCGCCAGGAAATAATAGACACCGAAATGGCACGAAACAATTTATAATTGACAACGAAATGGGGCGAAAGGTGTTAAACGCCAAACTAAAGGGCCAAACGGCTTATACTCTCAAAACAAATGGGGCTTAACACGAGGGAGAAAGGGGACCAGAAAACGACCCATCTCCCTTTAACCCATTTAGTACCAGTCACAATACCAGCGACGTCCTCTTCATTGTATTCTGGCTATAATTAAACTATTTTCATAAGCAATTACCAGGCTTCGATCTCTTTCCTTTAACTCTTTTTACTGCCAACTGTACAAAATCGTCTAACTATAGGTCGAGGAAAATAATGCAAAATGTCGCCGGTACAGTATAGGTCAAGCCTTTTACTAGGATTCTTGGAGTCTCTTGAATTACCGGCTTAACCCTTTGAATGTGATACTGCTAGTTTTCATTGTCTTCTGGCAATCACTAAGGGCGAAGAGTCGTTTTTCTGGTCCCACATTTTTCTCATGTTTAGCCCTACTAGTTGGCAGATTGTAAGGCGTTCGGCCAATTACTTTGGTGATTTCAAGACCTTTCTGCCTATTAGGGATTTTTTAACCCTTAAAAAGCGGCTCACCACATAAGTCGAGTTGAAAAAACTGGCAAAAAACGGGTGAAAAAAGGGTGGAAATCGAGTGAAAATGGGTGGGATAGTAATGATCCATACGTCCGACATCTGTGGCCTCCCGGCCCACACTAACTCCAGTTCCCCCACCGCGCGTGAGGATGACAGTGTAACCAATAGTTCGCTAAAAGTGAGCAAGGTAGCAAAATCAGCTAAACTTCCATCTTCGAGGTAACACTGTCAGTGCTCCACGAGTGCTACGTAGCTGTATGTGGCGTCATTGTGTAGCGATTTCCACCTAGTTTTCGGCGCAATACAGTTCCTTTCATACTGATGGTTGATATAGCAGTCAGAACGGCCCAGAAAGGCCCAAAACGGCCCCAGAGCACCCGCTAAAGAAGGGTTAAAACCTTTGTTACCATCAGGGGTATTTAGAAACCTTTAGTTTAGTTACTTCAACCTCTGCAGTTGTCTTTGAGTTAGCTGTGGGCAGAAAACTAATTTTGGAGAGGTAATTATAAGAGTGAGATAACTTTATTTATTATTGCTAATCTGGCAACCTCTGCGTCATATGAGTCTGAAGGGGTTAAGACTTTTCGTGTCATTGAGGTGTCGATTTTCTTCTGGCGAATGCCAGCGAGCCTGTAATTTAGGAGGAATCGGCCTTTGGCCGAGATATTTTTATATCGAAAAATGTAAAAAAAAATCTTGAAAGAGGGTCGTGGGTGGGTGTTTTTATAAGCTTAATGGAGGTCTACGAAGGAAATAAAAAATTCATAGTAAAATAAATAAAAAATTAGCAAATAAATACACCCATCCCCCCTTAAACAATTTTAATCAGTTCAGGAGGGAGTTCAGGTTTGCCAAAGAGTTCATGGAGGTAGTTTTTATCCCTTTGATTTCTAGGTCATTCCTTTGTTGACCATAATAGTCTTTAGGTGAAAGAATAACATTAAAGCTATTGGCAATTCACTAAGAGTTAACGCTACCTAAGACGTTGCTTCTATGGATTGTTCATAACTAAATGGTCATCTTCTCAATCACTATTCTTTTTTGTTTATGTGTATGAAGGAGACAAAAGCCAAAGCTGCCTGTAACAAGTGTCCCCCGCAAGACTGAAAGAGTGATAGAGAGCCAAAATCAAGGTACGTTAGAGGCAATGTATGTTGGTTGGAAAGAAGGATGGTGTGCTTGTTAAGTGTAGTGAAATTAATAGAAGGAAGAGGTGTTTGTGATAGTTATGGCCGCCTCACACATTCACAACTTGGACGGCGACTTAGCGCACATTTTGTCTCATGATTAAGTCTTGTAGAAAAACGCGATGTCTCTCTCCATGTCTGTCAGTCTCGGGTGATGTGTGCGAGGTTCGCGTAATTTGAGTGTAGTCCTTAAAACTTCGCATTGAGTCGTAACCTGATTTTTTGTTGTTGCATGTCGATGTGATTACGTTATGAGTTCTTTCAGTACTGGGTAGCGTCTAGGTAGCGTCGCTGCATGTTGTTGCAAGTCATACGACATCACAACAAGAAAAGACGTTATGAGGTGTGAAAGACAACAACCAGAAGTCATCCCGTGGTGTCACGTAGCCAGACTGAACACAACGTAACCACACAGACAATATCTCGATATCCCACCGACATTTGACAGTGTTTCAAGAAATTTGGACGTACACACACAGTACATATAACGTACACAGAACGTACATGGCGAAACCACCTAGATCACAAGCTTGAGTAAATCAAAATAGGATTGGTTTCTATACATACATAGTCACCATAGACCAATATACTGTACATACTTTCGATAATGAGAGAGAGAGTATGGGTGTCAATTGAAAGAGAGAGAGAGAGGGGGGGGGGAAGGGGAGAGTAATAAAAAGGTTATGGAGAGGGTGTTGGGAGGGACAAGTATACCTATATTTACCATTTACTGTCCCATATGTTTGCAACAATGAGAGAGAGAGCGAGAGTGAGAGAGCGAGCAATGAGGGAGTGTGAAGAGAGTTAAATAAACTAATATTTGTATTTTTTTCTGCGGTACATATTTGTCAAAATGAGATAATATTCTGTCTCTTTGATGCTGAAATGCTCCAGACATGTACACGACTAAATATTTACGTTGATGAATATTGAATGGAAGACATGGCCTTCACTTTAGAATATATTTTTACTTATTAAATTTCAGTTGGAATATTACCTACTTTTTATGCATTTGCTTACTATGTTATTCATGTACAACGTTTCAATATGTACCGAATCCATTTATTCTATAAAGATGTGAAATCAGGCTTTATGTCTCAAATATATAATTTTAACTTGAAACCCCAGACGTGTACTGTACCTTAAATAGACAAGGGACTGGAGTTCTCGCAGAGAAGCTCAAGTCTTAACGTTATATTTTTACTTGCAGTGTGCTGGGTTAATAATTCAATAGGGTTGATAGCCTCTGAATTCCTATTTTCACTAACTAATTAAAATAGGCATTTGGTTGAGTTACTGGGGTTGAGTTACTGGGGTTGGTTGAGTTACTGGGGTTGGTTGAGTTACTGGTAGAAATAAGGTAAGTTTAACCCCCTTACCACGATTATGCCTTTTTTCTGTTTATTCTGGCTAAAGATTGACGATGTTATGCAGCTTAAGAAGAGGATTTATTGAAATCGTATTTACCTTTTGAGTCTTAGACGTAAATTACATGCTACCGTAAATCGTCTAATGGTAACCAGAATAAGATGAACATTATGCCACCGTGCTGAATGGGTTAAAATCAGGAGGCTAGGTTGGGGTAGGCAACTATAGTCTGTTTCTTTTCAACTGGCGGTAAAATGCAAAGTTACCATCAAGATTTCTCAGTTATTAGGAAGATTTTGTTGTGAAATATGGTGCTAATTATATAATCTTGGTCTTATTATGATGCAGAGACATAGTAGTATCATATTTTTCCATTAAGTATCCATAAATTAGCTGCTAAAGAATTCAATATACCGTCAGCTGAAAAGAAACAGAGTATAAACAAACAAACAGACAGGCAAGGCAGGCAAACATGTAAGAGCAGCAAGGGAAACGTATAACACACGACGAGCTGACTGGCAAATAAGCTTGTGAGATATTTTCGTTTTCACATCATATATACCTTTTCACATCATATATACCTTTTCAGGACACGTTATTGTGAAGGTTTTCGTACTGTACATATATACCGGTACTTTTAACCCTTTACCTTTTTTATTGTTGTCTTATGCATACCGGTACCGGCACGCGTTTATGTTCGTGGACTTAACTTATTTTTCCTTATGCTAATATAATTATGTATTCTGATTTATGAATGATTTATTGTGTACAGTCGCGGTCAGGAGTACTTAACCTCTTAATAATACCCACACACGCGAGTTTCGAAATAATTACCATGAATGTTCGAACAGGTTCGATTCAACTTAAAATAGTTGAATCAAAGTATTGTTAGTCAGCAGCCTACTTTTCCCTTGGTCAGTCTGAACATACACGAGCTGTGGTAAACAAGATTATCGATGCGTTTGTTTTTTAGTTTATGCCGGCTTAATGTTAATACAAACACTAAGCCAACTATTAATCCCTTGAAGATTACATCGCATAGTGACATTATATTCTGGCTATCATTAAACGATTCTTTTTCAGTGTAGGAAGGGTATTTGGAAGTCAAAGGGTGGATTGGACTAGCATTTGCCCCTTTAACTCCCACACATCCTTCAGAAGCTGTATATTTATGACGTCCTGTAGGAACATATTTAGGCATTTGAAATGAAGCTTCGGCTCTGGGAATCTCAGCTTGAAAAGTATAATTTTGCTCACTTCCCAATGTTGCAAGAGTGTCAACCAAAGGACACTTCTGTGTGTGTGTCAGTTATTCGTGAACTAAAAGCTCAATTCTCCTCACGTTTTGCAGACCTTCGGTCACACAAAGGTGTTTTAAAGTGGTTTGCTACACCTTTTGATGTTGTTGTTGTTGTTGTTGTTCCCTAAGCTACCTGGCCGAACAGCCCCGAGTCCCTGAGAAAGGTCATGGCCACGATCGGGCTTTCCCACAGAGCTCTCATTGAGTGTAGATTGTGTTGTTGGCGTAAGTGGTTGTGTGAAATGCAGTCTTTTATGATGTGTTTAATGGTATGGGGTGCTGTGTTACATCCCGGGCAGGCGTCGACAACGGAGTCATCCAGTCTCTTCTGATAGCTCAGGAGAGCTGGATGGTGTCCGCATCTCAGCCTGGCCAGGTGGACTCTGTCCTCGCGAGGAAGGGAGGATTCGGAAGGATGGATTTCGTGAGGTCGTGCATGCAGCTGGGTGTTGTCTGTGAGTGAGTGGATGGATCGGTGAGAGATATGAGTATGGATGTGCTTCTGGAAGTTGGTTCGGGGTGGGCAGGGAGGGAGAGAGGACAATAATTGTGTGTGATACCGTGTGCTGGGTGTTGTTTTGATATTTCTTGGTGTCTGTGGGTGTGTTGCCATGTAGTTTAGTGGATGGTCTTGGTTCGTGGAGGCTGCTGCCAGGAATTGAGTGCCTCTCATGTCCAGATGGTCTTTGACTTTGAGGATTTTGGTTTCTTGATGTAGGTGATCTGTGGGTGAAGTAGCTGTGCAGCCTGTAATGATCTTCAGGGCTTTGTTTTGAATAGTCTGTAAGGTCTTATGATGTGTTTCAGCTAGGTTAGAAGCCCAGGCTGGGCTTGCGTATTCCATCACTGATCTTATGTATTGTTTATATACTGTTTATATACCTTTTGATGTTGAGTTGGACAGTGTTTCAGAAGAGTATCAGATGGAACTCATTGAGCTTCAAAGCAGTGACATAATTAAATCAAAATTTAATGCAGCTGGGGTCTCCTTGTTAGACTTCTATCATAAGTATGTTATGGAAGTGGGTATTTATCCAAACTTAGGGGATAATGCAAAAAAAAAATGGCCTGTATGTTTGGTAGTACTAATGTATGTGAGCAACTGTTTTCAAAAATGAAATTCACGAAAAGTAAAATAAGAACTCAACTCACTGACTCGTATTTGGATGGAATACTCCACATCGTCTCCACCAGCATAAAGCCTGATATAGAATACTCCACATCGTCTCCACCAGCATAAAGCCTGATATAGAAAAGCTTGCAATAGAAAAACAACACCAAGTATCACACTAACTCAAGACTAATGGTACTTTTCTTTAAGAAGTGCACCATTATAATAATGAGTTCCTTAAGTAATAAGGTCAATATATTTCAATGATATTTTAATATTATATGATTAAGTTCAATATTCTACTGACGTAAGCCTTTCAGTGAGGTAAATATTTGTAATTACAAAATACATGTTATTGATAATTACACTGTTATATTAATTGCCCCTTTGTGTGTGTGTGTGTGTGTGTGTGGGTGCGTGGGTGGGTCGGGGGGTAGTGTATCAGATTTGATACTCATGGCCCGCCAGTCGAAAATGTAATCTATTATTGGTCCCCCTATGTAATAAGGTTGCCGACCCCTTAAGACTTACCCCTTTCTGTACCGGTGACGTATTTTAAATTTAATTCTAGCTGTATTTATACGATTTTGAGTAGTTTAATAAGGATATGTGGTAGTAAAAATGGTAAAGCGACTAAAGCGAGATTATTTGAAGCCTGTTTATAGCTGGAGGACCTTTATAGCTGGAGGACCTTTATAGCTGGAGGACCTTTATAGCTGGAGGACCTTTATAGCTGGAGGACCTTTATAGCTGGAGGACCTTTATAGCTGGAGGACCTCTATAGCTGGAGGACCTTTATAGCTGGAGGACCTTTATAGCTGGAGGACCTTTATAGCTGGAGGACCTTTATAGCTGGAGGACCTTTATAGCTGGAGGACCTTTATAGCTGGAGGACCTTTATAGCTGGAGGACCTTTATAGCTGGAGGACCTTTATAGCTGGAGGACCTTTATAGCTGGAGGACCTTTATAGCTGGAGGACCTTTATAGCTGGAGGACCTTTATATGCTGGAGGACCTTTATAGCTGGAGGACCTTTATAGCTGGAGGACCTTTATAGCTGGAGGACCTTTATAGCTGGAGGACCTTTATAGCTGGAGGACCTTTATAGCTGGAGGACCTTTATAGCTGGAGGACCTTTATAGCTGGAGGACCTTTATAGCTGGAGGACCTTTATAGCTGGAGGACCTTTATAGCTGGAGGACCTTTATATGCTGAATACAATCGTCTAATAGTAGCCAGAGTAATGCTAAAAGGACGGCACCGGTACTTAAGGGGAGGTATTTAGTTTGTTCCCTAGACCTCCATCAAGCTTAAAATTACACCCCCTTGAGTCCCTTTCAAGATAAATTTGTACATTTTTCGGTAGAAAATTTTCCCGGCCGAAGGCCGGTTCCTCTTAAATTACAGGCTCGCTATCGCTCGCCAGGATAAAATCGACACCTGAATGGCACAAAAGGTCTTAATATGGGGTGAAAGTTCTTCAAATCGCTAAACTAATGGGGCAAATGTTTTATAATATCAAAAGCAATGGGGCTAAACATGAGGGAGAAAGGGGTCAAGAAAAAAATCCCTCAAGTGGAGATCTCCCCTTAAAGGGTTAATGAAACAAAAAGAAAGGGGTTCGTTAACAAGTGAATCCCAGCAATTTGATCTTTGTGACTCTGGCAGCTTGTCAAAATATTTCACCAGTGCATCATAATTGTGCCTCCAAAAAGTGTCCAGAAACTCCTGATCACGACTGTACTGTACATCAATATCATCATCAATTACATACTATTAACCCTTTCTGTACCTACGACGTGTGTTATATTACTGTTTTCATTCTAGCTATATTTAGACGATTTCATGCAGCTTAGGAAGGATCTGTGGTAGTTGAAAGGGTTGACTGAGATAGTTCGAAGTCATATAGTTGCTAGAGATCCTTCCTAAACTGAATAAACACGATTAGTATTTTCCAGAATAAAACACTACAGGATGTCGACGGTTCAGAAGGGGTTAATAATTAAGTAAATGCGATGCCTAAATGTACAGTCGGTCAAATAAGTCGTGTCGCCGCTGTCATTACGTTTAGCTCGCTCTGTGCTGCATAAATGTCTGTCAGATGTTGACTAGGGTGTGTAAAGATAGGAATATGTTTGTATATCTCACTCGAAACGAAGAAGTAATGCTTAGCATAGATAGTGCTGATACCAAATATACTTGGTGTCGCGACATCACTCATTTGGCAGACTGTACCTATATGACAATGATCACTGAATTTTGTTAGTGACAGTTGTAATTGTATTTAAAATCCCTATGATTCCCAAACTTGAGTTCTACGATAAAACAAATGGTATGAAATTAGCTAAAAAAATATGCAATAAATGAGAGTAATCTGATTGAAAAGGTTTACATCAATTAGGGCTATAAACTTATAGAATTACTTGAATGATGTTATTACTCATTCAGTACCATTAACGTCGTTTCAACTTTATTCTGGCTACTATAAGACGATTATAGTTAGCCTATAAACGGCCTCCAGCAAATAAAGGTGCGTCCACACTGGCAACAAAACATGTTTGCAACACAAATTACAACACAGTAGGCAGCACCATGTTAAGTTGTTAAACATATAGTGTTGCAGACATGTTGGTACTACACATTAGTACCAACATGTCTGCAACACTGTATCATTAACAACTTAATACGTTGTTGCCTACTATGTTGTATTATGTGTTGCAAACATGTTTTGTTGCCAGTGTGGACGCACCTTAACAGGCTTCGAACTATCTCCCTTAACCTCTTTTGATACCACAGATCCTTCTTAAGTTGCACAAAATCGTCTAAATACAGCTAGAATAAATTTAAAAGATTTCGCCAGTACAGAAAATGCACGAGGACATGATCACTGGAGAGGGCATTATAGAGGGGTTGAAGCCTACGCAAATCCCACACACAACCCCGATATAACACCTCGTTCACCGCGAAGTCAAATCATTATCTTTAGTTTCCAATTAAAAATATTTCCCGTGTATCTAGGTTTATAAGAACTTTATATACCATTTAAGTATATAACTATCCTAGCAATCATGCAGTTATTACATTTTTAACCTAACTTGTAATTTGGATGTAATATAGGTAATCATTGGAACAGGCTTTCAGGATCCACTTTGTTTATCTTGTCTGTGTCGCGGGGTGAGTGTATTTTCTTTTGTTTTTTGTTTGTCGACAGTATATTTGTGTTGACACTGCTGACGAGGCTTCTAATAACGGTTGAGTGGTTTGTGGAGAGGCTGGAGTCAGAAGAACGCAGTGGAAAGGTGAGACGTTAGTAAAAATGTGCGGTACGATTTTACCTATAGGACACGCATTTGACAGGTACCACCAAGGATTTAATACATATTTGTTTTCGGTTTCCACACATCCAACACAAAGCTACACCTTTTTCTGGTCCGTTAATAGTATTGAAAACGATATCATAAATTTTTAAATGTGGTTTTCGACGAGAATAAAGCGGCGCGTTTGTGTCGAAAATCGGGACTCCGTCGTCGCTTCCGATCATCGGTTTGTTTATTACTGGACGCTCAACGACACATGACAATATTGTCATTAACCTAACCTAACCTGGAGGCTGCCGTCCCCAGACCCCTGCCATTGCTCTAAATAATGATGTAGAAGACATAAAATCACTAAAAAGTACTGCGGGAGAGCAAAAACTACCTCCACACTCCGCCATTTCAAGTCGAACGCCAAGGCCGGAAGTAGGCTAACTTCGAGCGAGCGTAAACTAAACTAAGCGTCGCTACTTCCACGAACGCAACAGAGTTCTCTTTATATTTTGTCTCATATTATTAATATTGGCCAATATTCAAGAGTCGCACCACAGCTGGGACCTCATTTCTAATGGTAGTTTTGGGTTCCTATCATTTTATGCTTCATTGCTATATACTTTTTACCCACCGGAATTTTTGTTTTTCTTGGCTTTATTTTTTAGCATTAACCTAACAAAAAAACCTAACCTAACCTAACCTAACCTAACCTAATAGCCCCCAAATACATTTAGGTTAGGTTAAGTTAGGTGTTTTGGTTAGGTTAATGCTAAAAAAAAATGAAAAAAAATAAAGCCAAGAAAAAAAAAAAATCCGGTGGATAAAAAGTATATAGCAATGAAGCATAAAATGATAGGAACCCAAAACTACCATTAGAAATGAGATCCTAGCTGTGGTGCGGCTCGTAAATATTGACCTTAATATTTAAGTGTCGCCATTGTTTTGTTAGTGTTTCGTACACCAGAAAAGGGTGTAGCTTGGTGTTGTATGCGGGGAAACCGAAAACAAATATGTATTAACCCCTAGTCTAGCGGGTCCTCTGTGGCCGTTTTGGGCCTTTTCAGGCCATTCTGACTGCTATATCAACCATCAGTATGAAAGGAACTGTATTGCGCCAAAAACTAGGTGGAAATCGCTACACAATGACGCCACATACAGCTACGTAGCACTCGTGGAGCACTGACAGTGTTACCTCGAAGATGGAAGTTTAGCTGATTTTGCTACCTTGCTCACTTTTAGCGAACTATTGGTTACACTGTCATCCTCCCGCGCAGTGGGGGAACTGGAGTTAGTGTGGGCCGGGAGGCCACAGATGTCGGACGTATGGATCATTACTATCCCACCCATTTTCACTCGATTTCCACCCTTTTTTCACCCGTTTTTTGCCAGTTTTTTCAACTCGACTTATGTGGTGAGCCGCTTTTTAAGGGTTAAATCCTTGGTACCTGTCAAATGCGAGTCCTATACGTCAAATCGTACCAAATGTGCTGGCCTGTGTGTACACGGTGTGCCAAGCGTGGTGCAAAATAGCATATATATTTAATATGTATCTCTCACTTACTTTCCTTATTCGTACTCTTGCATTGCAAAGTATTATTTTCGCGTAGGCCTGTCTGTAAGCGTGCTCTCGCGCACTCGCTACCGCTACCTCTAGACGCTGCAGACGCTCCATCAACGCTCCCAGGATATTCGATCATAATTTGAGTATTAACTACTCATCCTCTTCATTCTTGTGCATGAAAGGTGGTTAAGAGCACGTTTAACCATCCTGTAACTTAGTAAGTAACACTGCACAATATTTTGCGGTATATTGACTGATAAACTTTGTGTTTATCACAAGACTCTTGCTCGGACAGGGCACCACTAATTATGCCATCTATTGTTTTGTTTTGTAAACTAACGTTCTCTTACTTTTTTATATAACATTGTAGTCCCTAATTTTACACATTACCTACTGTAGTTAGTATCTATTAAATTGTTTTTTATGTAAGTAAAGCTTTTCATATTAATTTGCTGATAAACAACACTGTTACTAACCTGCCTACAGGGACGAACGCCAACGCCATTTTGTAAACACATTTTTTTTTGGGGGGGTTATACATATTATATTCTAGCCAATTTTGTACCAAATCAAAGTGCATTTATTTATCTTTTCCCCCTAGATATATTCTTGACTCTTTCTCCTCAGACTGACTTTACTTTAAGTTAAGGGTGGTAATTGTAAAAACTAACCTAGCCAGGACAGTTCTGCCCGCTGGACACAGAACCTGCAGTTCGTTGCAATCTCGTTCTCGAAGATTGTCGTACCGAAGCGTCCGTTGCTCGACCTGCAGTCACATATGTTGGGCATCTTGCTGTGGACATCGCAGTGATGGTCAAGGCAAAACAAACATTTTGGAGTGCTTGCAAATAAGCTACCAGGGGTGCTAGCCCCGTAAAAAACAAAGATTCTGGAAGAAAATAAAAAATAAAAAAATAGGCTACCAGAGGTACTAGCCTAGTCAAAGTAAAAAATTATGGAATGCGTGGCAAAAGGCCACCAGGGGATAGCCTAGTCAAAAACAGAAAAAGATAATTCCGTAAACCGCAGGAATAGGCTGCAAGGGTCCAGAATAGGCAACCGGATGTGATATGAAGGAATTGGCCGACTGACGACTGACGGAGCTAGGTCATAAGAACAAAAATTCTGAAATACGCAGAAATTGGCTGACCGGCGTAGCCTAGTCACGAAAACAAATTTGCTGGAGTGTTAAAAAAATTGGCCGACTGACGTAGCCTAGTCAGAAGAAAAACAAGAAATAAAAAAGCACACACACACAAAATATAAAACAAACTGGAATACACAGAAAATGGCTGACTACAAAGCCTAGTCACAAAAATAGAAATTCCCGAATACGAGGATGGCCTATTCACAGAAACAAAAATTCAGGAATGCAGTACAAACAAATAGGCTAATGTATCATGCAGCTACTTACAACAGATTGGCTGGCTATAGGGTAGGCTAGGTTTGGGTTAGGCTAAAAGTTGGCAGGTTGGGTTAGCTAGGTTCGGCTAGGGGTAAAGGAAGACAGACAATTAAAGGGAGAAGTTAAGAAGAACATTTAAAGCGATGGGCAAAGAAAACGAGACGATTAATGTGATGGGAAAAGAAAGAAAAACAATTAAAGAGAAAAGAAAGAAAAACAACTAAAGAGAGAAGTAAGGAAAGACAATTAAATAGAGGAGTAAAGAAAGAAAGACAATTAAAGCGGAGTGAGCAAGAGGATCAGAGTGTCGAGTTATTTATCTAACTTTGCTCCTCTTGTTTTGTTGTTTTATGTTAATTTGGTTATTTTTGTTATCGTTTTGGGCAGCAAAGTGTTTTAATGCAACTCGGATGGAGTTGATCGTACATTTGGCAAACCGTGACAATTGTGTTCAGGGGCTGAGTTAAGATTGGTTATATGTTGAGTTATTGAGTTTGTTGAGTGTTATTATTGATTGGTTATATGTTGAGTTATTGAGTTTGTTGAGTTATCTGAGTTTAGATTGGTTATATGTTGAGTTATTGAGTTTGTTAAGATTGGTTATATGTTGAGTTATTGAGTTTGTTGAGTGTTATTATTGATTGGTTATATGTTGAGTTATTGAGTTTGTTGAGTGTTATTATTGATTTATGGATTTACTATTTGTGTGTGTTTTGAATATCGGATTTTTTTTTTTTTTTTTTTTTTTTTTTTTTTTTTTTTTTTTTTAGTTTTTAATCTGGTTGAGTTTTTGTTGGTTTTTCTCAGTTTGTTGAGTTTTTGAGTTTGTTGTGTTTGCATGAAGATTTGCAGGAAGTTGCATTGTTGCTTTGGCCAATTTATAACTCTCAAGGGCATAAAGACAGCTATGAAGCATAATTTGTCCTTCGTAAAATAAATAGACATTGATTAAAAACGAAGGGCTTGATTCTGGGTCTGAGCATACAAATTCCCTGGTTTTAATAGTGCATACACCCAGTTTCAATAGTTCATACACCCGGTTCCAATAGTTCATACACCCAGTTTCAATAGTTCATACACCCAGTTTCAATAGTTAATACACCCAGTTTCAATAGTGCATACACCCAGTATCAATAGTTCATACACCCAGTTCCAATAGTTCATACACCCGGTTTCAATAGTTCATACACCCAGTTTCAATAGTTCATACACCCAGTTTCAATAGTTCATACACCCGGTTTCAATAGTTCATACACCCGGTTTCAATAGTTCATACACCCAGTTTCAATAGTTCATACACCCAGTTTCAATAGTTCATAAACCCAGTTTCAATAGCTCATACACCCAGTTTCAATAGTTCATACACCCAGTTTCAATAGTTCATACACCCAGTTTCAATAGTTCATACACCCAGTTTCAATAGTTCATACACCCAGTTTCAATAGTTCATACACCCAGTTTCAATAGTTCATACACCCAGTTTCAATAGTTCATACACCCAGTTTCAATAGTTCATACACCCAGTTTCAATAGTTCATACACCCAGTTTCAAAAGTTCATACACCCGGTTTCAATAGTTCATACACCCAGTTTCAATAGTTCATACACCCAGTTTCAATAGTTCATACACCCAGTTTCAATAGTTCATACACCCAGTTTCAATAGTTCATACACCCAGTTTCAATAGTTCATACACCCAGTTTCAATAGTTCATACACCCAGTTTCAATAGTTCATACACCCAGTTTCAATAGTTCATACACCCGGTTTCAATAGTTCATACACCCAGTTTCAATAGTTCATACACCCAGTTTCAATAGTTCATATACCCAGTTCAAATAGTTCATACACCCAGTATGAACTATATACCCAGTTCATACACCCAGTTCAATAGTTCATACACCCAGTTCCAATAGTTCATACACCCAGTTTCAAAAGTTCATACACCCAGTTTCAATAGTTGATAAACCCAGTTTCAGTAGTTCATACACCCAGTTTCAATAGTTCATACACCCGGTTTCAATAGTTCATACACCCAGTTTCAATAGTGCATACACCCAGTTTCAATAGTTCATACACCCTGTTCCAATAGTTCATACACCCGGTTTCAATAGTTCATACACCCAGTTTCAATAGTTCATACACCCAGTTTCAATAGTTCATACACCCGGTTTCAATACTTCATACACCCAGTTTCAATAGTTCATACACCCAGTTTCAATAGTTCATACACCCAGTTTCAATAGTGCATACACCCAGTTTCAATAGTTCATACACGCAGTTCCAATAGTTCATACACCCTGTTCCAATAGTTCATACACCCGGTTTCAATAGTTCATACACCCAGTTTCAATAGTTCATACACCCAGTTTCAATAGTTCATACACCCGGTTTCAATACTTCATACACCCAGTTTCAATAGTTCATACACCCAGTTTCAATAGTTCATACACGCAGTTTCAATAGTGCATACACCCAGTTCCAATAGTTCATACACCCAGTTTCAATAGTTCATACACCCAGTTTCAATAGTTCATATACCCAGTTTCAATAGTTCATACACCCAGTTTCAATAGTTCATACACCCAGTTTCAATAGTTCATACACGCAGTTCCAATAGTGCATACACCCGGTTTCAATAGTTCATACACCCGGTTTCAATGCTTCATACACCCGGTTTCAATAGTGCATACACCCGGTTTCAATAGTTCATACTTGTTTTTCTATGTGAGTGAGGTAGGCAAAAGGCAAAACTGCTTGTAGCGAGTGCCTCCCCTTGAGTCGAAAGAGTGTTAGTGCCAAAATCAAGGGACATTCGAGCCAAAATGCCTGGACATACGGAATTTGAAGCAATATAAGTCATAGGAAAAGGGAAAGACTGATTCTAATACACACGGTTCAATAGTTCATACACCAGGTTTAAATAGTTCATACACCAGGATACGACAGTTCGCAAACCTGGTTTCACTTAGCCATAGGCTATTCATAAGTGTAGTTGTTGTTGTTCCCCAAGCTGCCTGGCCGAACAGCCCCAAGGCCCCGAGCAATTCCAAGGCCACAACCGAGCGCCCCCACAGAACCCTCCCTGCCGACCACAATAAAGCCTGGGTGACCGAAGCCACTCCATGGCGGGGAGCTGAGGAGGGTGCAGAAACGCCCGGGAAACCAAAGCCCCACCCAGGGCCCTGTGCCCCTCAGCAATTATGAAGAGAAAGTTGAGGGGCAAGGGAAAAATGTGACGCTTTGGCTTCCAATCTTGGTAGATTGGGAGGTCAATCCACGGAAAAGACGCCGTCACTTGAGATCTAGAAAATATATAAATTAAAGGAACAGTCGGAGTAAGCTATGGGTATGGCAGAGATCGCCCAGTTCTCACTCTGATAGACCAGCCCATCACCACATGACTAGAACCCAATCCTCTCAGCATCATCTAGGAAAGGCCCTAGAAAGCCGCCTTTGGCGAGGGGATAGCTCCCCTATTTGAACCCCTTTCGGGGTCGGGCACCCGCCCTCATAAGTGCAGTTGGGTGTAGTAGCCTACAAGATCAGATTAATCTCCAGTATTCGATTAATGGATATTAATCGTAGTCATATGCTGTACTTATAGTGCAGCCTTGATGGTGAACTGGTTAGTGTTTAAAATGTGTATGTGGTAAATCAGGTTCGGAGTCCAGTGGATCACGTGCTTGCTTTCATTAATTCTTTGGGAGGTGTTTGGTGTTGGAGTGAAATTAATAAAAATATAAGATAATTTAATATTGCATTGAGCTATTAACGTATTAACCATTACAGTGCCGGTGCCGTCCTTTTAACTTTATTCTGGCTACTATTAGACGATTTAAATCATCTTAAAGAGGGCCTCCAGCAACTGACAGGCTTCAAACTATCTCACTTAACCCTTTTTACTACCATAGATCTTTCCTCAACTGCACAAAATCGTCTAAATATAACTATAATAAAATATAAAAGAGGTCACCGGTACTGAAGGGATAAATTCCAGCTATATATGGAACTGTAGTGACATAGGCTATAGTCATTACTGTAGTGACATAGGCTATAGTCATTACTGTAGTGACATAGGCTATAGTCATTACTGTAGTGACATAGGCTATAGTCATTACTGTAGTGACATAGGCTATAGTCATTACTGTAGTGACATAGGCTATAGTCATTACTGTAGTGACATAGGCTATAGTCATTACTGTAGTGACATAGGCTATAGTCATTACTGTAGTGACATAGGCTATAGTCATTGCTATTAACTCATTATGGATTATGATGGGTTTTGATTATACAGTATACATTGGGTAACCTTACATTATGTTATGTAGTTTAGAATAGATCTCGAGCAGTCAGAGGGGTACAAATATTCTTTATTAACTGATAATCATCAACAGATCCTTCAAAATCTATATAAAATTGCTTATGTAAGCCAAAGTAATTGGAATAAGAGCGTTCCCGAATTCCGAAAGGGATATTAAGGTTACGCATATTGAATCTTTGAACCCTTAAGGGGGAATGGTTCGTTTTTCTGGACCCCCTTCTACCTATTGTTGAGCCCCATTTGTTTTCATATTTTAACACGTTCGGCCCATTAGTTTGGCGATTTTAAAACCTGTTAAGACCTTTCGTGCCATTTAGGTGTTGATTTTAAAACCTGTTAAGACCTGTTGTGCCATTTAGGTGTTGATTTTTTTCCCTGGCAGGCGAAAGCGAGCCTGTAATTTTAGGAGGAACCGGCCTTCGGCCGGGAAATTTTTCTTACGAAAAATGTATAAATTTATCTTGGAAGGGGATTAAGGGGGTGTTTTTTAAGCTTGATGGAGGCCTGGCGAATAAAGTAATAGATAAATTAATCGATAAATAGACCAAACAAATAAGCACTACACCTTTAAGCCTATTATAGGTCATTGGGTTCGATACTAACTCAAATGGGTCCGTTGCTATAAATGCTCATGGCGGTACAGTCATGGCCATTAATATTTGGTAACCACTTTTATGGCATAGCCTAAGGAGGCAGTGACTATTGACTACTGCAACTCTTACCAAGCTAGCCGTGGTATAGTCAGTAGAGCGTCGGCTGCTGATCAAAGGGGAAGGCCATGTACGGAGCGCCGGCAGGGTGTCAAACCCGAGACATTTTTTTATTAGACTTGATTGAACATGAGAAGGAATACAAGAAATAACATGAAACAGCATTGTTTGGCAATTTGTTTACCTCCAAAGACATAATTTGAACCATAAACCTTAATTTATCTTTACATGCACAATAATACACAGTAAACATATAGGCCTCAGGTTTCCTTTGCTACCCTGAGCACCGGTGCTGGTGAGGTGGTGCCGTGTGGATCTGCACATGCGCGACGCGACGACTTCGAGTTTCTCCCCTGTAATTAGGCCTTTCTAAACACAGCCTTGTAGCTCAGAGGTAACGGTTGGGCCTTCCACTCACGAGGTTTAGCGAGCGAACCCAGCACAATGTAATATTGTTGTGCTTGTATCGAGACTGTACAAACTGCCCCAACTGGATTGTAATAACAAAGTTTGGTTCTCGGCCAGCCGTTGGGGACATACGGTGCTTCTTGTAATGTCACAAGTTTCTGTTCTTAATTGTCCGGATGAACCCTCCCAGGCCCACCAACGAAAGAACAAAAAATTTAAAGTTTTCTCATAGTTACCGTACTAATCTAGCTATATATTTAAGCACATATGAATTTACATCGACTTGTACAGTACAAGATTTGTACACACACATAGGCTAGTTACACAAACACACACACACATATACACACATAGTACCAATTACGATATACAGTAGAGAGAGAGAGAGAGAGAGAGAGAGAGAGAGAGGGGGGGGGGGGGGGGGAGGGATAATAGATCTTTTATTTAATTTTGATTACCAGCCTTAGAATTTCAACATGAGGTTGGTCTCAAAATAAACATTACCATCAAATGGCCAATCTCTGAAGTGCCATAGGGAGGAGAGAGAGAGAGAGAGTGAGTGTGTGTGTGTGTATTTGTGTGTGGGCGTGTGTGTGTGTGAAAAAGAGAGTAAGAGTGTATGCCTGAAGATGTGAGAGAGTGTATGTGTATTTTGTATGTATGCATGCATGTATGTATTATGCACTCAGGTACATACCCCATAGCTGGGGGCGGCCGAATCAAGACAGACCCCGAACAGAAACAAGACATGCATGCATATACTGCATATCCAATTCTTAGGGTCCGGGACAACTTTCGCGTTCACTTGTCCCTTTTTCTGGCTCGTATAGTTGGTAAATATTACAAGGGAAGGAGGATTCCTAGCCTCCTGCCCCCGAAGTAGGAAAAGTAGTTGTACAGGAAATGAGACAAACAAAAATAGCTAAGGTTGGGTAGAGGCTGCCAAACTTCACTCTGGACAGGACCAGCATTCACCGGTATTGTAACGTTATGGGAGTGAGCTTAGGGTAGTGAGATCCTCACTTTTGTACTCATATTATCATATTTGACTTTGAAGGGATAGTGGCTTTTTTGTTGGTCTAATAATTCATTGTTTTCATATATGTTTTTAGTTTCCTCGCTAGATCTCCCTCAAACTTAGAAAAACATCCCCTAGGGAACCCCCCCCCCTCAAAATATAAAAAATGTCTCAGCCAAAGGCAGGTTCCTTGTATAATTTCAGGCTCGCTGTCGCTCGTCAGGATAAAAACGACACGTAAAGGGCACGATAGGTCTGAACATTGATAACGAAATGGGACAAAAGGTTTTAAAATCATTAAACTAATGGGCATAATGTCTTAAATTCTGGAAACTAATGGTGCTATACATGAGGAAGAAGGGGACCAGAAAAACGGCTCATCTCCCCTTAAGTATCGATACATTAGCTGTTAAGGGCTTCAAGTTTTGTTTTTGGCACATATACTACATATTTCTGGGAGTGAATTCCTCCTTCTTATAATTATACACGGAAAGGCAAATTTCCTCATCTTTCTTGCAAGGCTTATGTGTGTGTTACTCAGTTACTTGTTCGTCAAGGGGAATCCACGCAATGCGAGCTAAGCTCATTATTATCGCGCCTCCTTAACTGGGAATGTATTGCGTGAAATGCATGTTAAGTGTTTTATGTACTGTTGGAATGGCTGTGGATGTGTGTGTAGTCTGCATTTAGCCAATTGGCGACATCGGAAACGAAGGCTTAGGGTGGATCTGTATGGTACCATTCTCATTATAGACGGTACCGTCTCGCCCGAAGGCTTAGGTGGCCATCAGCTTAGGTGAACCATATGATACCCATCTCGCCTTGTACCATTTTTGCCAACCCCAGATGGGACGTCACAACGTCGTCCACTTATTCCAGGTACCTATTTACAGCTAGGTGAACTGAGGCTAACACATGAAAGGAGACAAGCCCAATTTGTCTCCGCCCGGCCGGGGATTGAACCCCCGACCCCTCGTGTGTGAGACGAGAGCTCTACCTACTAGGCTACGGGCTGTGTGTGTGTGTGTGTGTGTGTACAACATAAATCAAAGGAGTACAAAGGAAATTAAGCAACAACAGGTCTAGTGACCCCTTTAGGCTGCTTGTCCTCCAAAACACTGAGGATCAAGTGTCCGAACAGTGGTTTAGAGTGGGTAAGGGAAAATTGGAAAGGGAACTACTGCCCTTGAACTAATGTCCGTGGTATGATTAGGAAGTTAGTAGGGGATAAATGGGTTAGTAACATACACAGTTATAAGTGATCTTTCTTATATCTGGGAAAAAGAGAGTAATGACCCGCATATAATTTGATTGGTCGATAGTGAAGTACTTACTACAGTTCATATTGTCAGTGCCTTTGATGATTTTGAACACTTGAATTAAGCCGCCTCTTAACCCCTTCAGACTCATATGATGCAGAGGTTGCCAGATTAGCAACAAGAAATAGAGTTCTCTCACTCTTATAATTACCTCTCCAGAATTAGTTTTCTGCCCACAGCTAACTCAAACACAACTGCAGAGGTTGAAGTAACTAAACTAAAGGTTTACAAATACCCCTGATGGTAACAAAGGCTTTAAAGTATCCCTAATCGGCTCAAAATCGCGTCATATGTCGGAGAGGGTTAATCTGCGCTGGGTTAAAGGAAATAGATTTAATTCTCCATGACGCTCTTCGTATGGTTTGCTCTTTAGGCTACGTATCATTTTGGTAACTCTACGTTAAACTCGCTCTAACTTGTCTATATCTTTTTGGAAAAAAAGTGCTCCAGGACTGAATGCAGTATTCCAGAAGAGGGCGGACTAAGGAATTGTAAAGTGTTAGGATAACTTCTTTGGATTTATGCTCAAATGACCGGTCTCTGTCTACACTCGTAAGCTGAGTGCCATTCATCGAATAGTTTCGCTTCTCATTTTAGTGTCCGATATGTAGTACAGTACCTTACATTTATAAGCATTGAAACTCATTTGCCAAATATGGGCCCAACATGACAACTTATCTAGATTGTGTTGCATATCGTCAACTTGTTCTTTTGAGAGTATGCTATTTGCAATTTTTGTATCAGTAAACTTTGAGATTGTACATGTGAGACCCTCATTTATGTCGTTGATGTAAATTAGAAAGATAATTGGTCCTAGTACCGATGCCTGGGTTACCCCGCTACTTACATTGGTCCATTTAGAATTTTAGATGCTAATTTTCTATCCATTTCAACACACCGTCTTGTATTCCATGCGCTTTTAGTTTTAGCAATAAACATTTGTGGGGAAATTTGTCAAAGGCCTTTTAAAAATCAAGGTATATAATGTCTACAGCTTTACTCTCATCATAGAGGTTGAGGATATCGTGGAAGAAGTCTAAGAGGTTTGTTAAGCAGGAAAGTTTTTTTCGAAAGCAGGGTTGAGTATCTTTAACCCCTACTTTACCAGAGGGTATTACTATAAATGTAACCTCCAGTACCAAGCATTGTGGCCAAAATTGCTACAAAGTCGAGAGAGAGAGCGCATCCTATCACCCCGAAAGCTGGACGAGTACTGAGCCAGCTCGCCAGTGGGACCTTAGATACACTCTTGAGAAGTGTTGCCAAGGTCTCAAAGCAGTGTTTATAAGTCAGGGCGCCAGGTACCGCTCGGTACAAGGACTGGTTATTACGGACGTACGTCGTACGGCGCTGGTACTGGCAAGTGACTTTTACTGTCGGTAAACGTACGTCGCTGGTACAGAAGTCCAAGAGGTTTGTTAAACAGGAACGTTGTTTACGAAAGCCGTGTTGAGTATCTTTAAGTATGTTATTTTCCTCTAAGTGATTTACGAGTCTGTCTCCTATGAGTGCTTCTAGCATTTTACATACAACTGAGGTCAAGATAATTGGACGATAGTTCCTGGGTAGTGATTTGCTGTTTTTTTTTTATATCAGTGTTACGTTGGTTAGCTTCCACTAATCAGGCATAGTTCCAGACTGCAAGGATTTACTGAATAGCAATGTCACTGGTTTGGAGAGCTCATCCTTAACTTCCTTTAGAACTCTAGGTGAGATGTATCAGTTTCAGGCGATTTATTTACCTTGAGTTTATCTAAACAATTCAATGCTTCTCTCTCTGTAATGGTGATATTGCTTAGAACATCAGAATTATCAATCTGAATCGGCGATGCTGTAGGGATATCACTGAGGTCTTCTATTGTAAAAACTTATGCAAAGAAGATATTGAGGGCATTACTAATTTATTCTTCGCGTTTGGTGTATTCTCCATTTTCATCGACTAACGGTCCAACAGTAACTACTTTCTTCTTTCTAATATAACTAGAATTCTTTTGGGTTTGTTCTACATTGATTCGCAACATATAACTCCAGGGTCTTTTACTTTGCTTAGTTAACTTTTTGGCTTTGCGTCGTAGTTCTACAAATTTCACCCATTCTTCGTCATTTTGTGAGGACTAATATATCATCAGCAATCTTTTTAGCAAGCAAACAGTCTGAACTCACTGTACTCCACCATTTGGGCTTATCATTATGGCCTGTACGCCGTATCTTCGATTGTATGCAGTCTTGCACTGCTTTTAGGTAAGTCGGTGCGAATATTTCCCAAGATGTATTTATGTCGTTATTGTTAATTAGAAAGCTCCAGCCAGTTTCTTCAAATATTTCTCTAAATTTACAAAAGTTTGCTTTCTTGAAATTAGGGACTCTCTCGATGCTGCTATTTGGTTCGTTACTAGCAAACTTTAAACTGAAAGTTTTCGTACGATGGTCGTTGTTACTGAATTCATCACCAACATTCAAATTCTCTATTAATTCTTCATTTGTTGCAAGTACAAAGTCAAGAATGTTATTACCATGGGTTGGCGATTGATAGAGTGAACTCCCTTGCATTCGCTTACAAGTCATGACCGGAGTGTGAAGTAAGAGTATCACCCCACTTGGTCACAGGTAAATTAAAGTCGCCCAAAATTACAGTATCTTGTGAGTTACTTACATCTGCAATTTGTTCGTAAATTTCTCGGTCAGTTTGCACTGATTGAGCTGGAGGTCTGTATATTAATGCAAGTATTATTGTTGTACCTATATTATTCTTTATTAGCACAAAGGATGTGTCAATGTTCACAATTTGAGGTTTTGACTAGAGGGTCGAGTTAAGGCTTTATTTATAAAAAGTAGAATGCCATCTCCATTTCTATTTATACGGCTTTTCTCAAACATTACATAACCGGGAAGTGAAAACTCTGCTAAAAACTCTGTCTTCTGTATTGAGCCAAGATTCTGTTATGCCAATCACGTCATAATTTTCTGTAAACACTAGTTCCTCTAAATCTGAAACTGTATTGCGTATGCTATGAGCATTTGCATAGAAAACCTTTAAAGTTGTGATTTTAGAACTCAGGGAACGCTCTTTAATCAAGTTTTATATTCTGATCGGATGTACATTTACGTTCATGGCTGTCCTTGGTCCTCGCTGTCCTCAGTCCTCATCGGTGGCAGTCCTCGGTTGCCTCTGTTCTTTGATTGGAGTTGGTTGATTTATGTCGCTGCTGCTGCTTTTTTTCAAATGGCGTCTTTCTATCCTTGGCTGCGGACTGCTTCGTGTAGGAGACGACCCAAGCATGCTGAACCCACAGGATTTAGATGAGTGTTATCCTTGTGGAACAGAGTGGGCTGGTTATAGAAATGATCCCAGAGGTTGATGAATTAAACTTCTTCCTTCAGACACATAGATTTTAGTCGGCTTTATGTTCTGAAGGTCTTGTCATAGAATTTGTCAGGTTCATTGATCTTGGGGAGAATGCCTGAGATGATGATATTCTTTGACTTGTTTTTGTAGTGCTGTATCAGTTTGCGATATTTCTCCATCAGCTCTTCGGATCTGGTGCGCATGACGTCATTTGAACCAGCACGAATGACAAAAATGGTATTTTCGTTTGCATACTTTGTAGTATCTTTGAAGGCTTCCACAATGTCGTCCAGTCCAACTCCGTGGTTTCAAAATCTCTTTTGTCAATTTGGGACTCTGTTTCAGAACTCTACGACCTGTCCTCGTAGGATGGAATCCCCAACAAACCTGGTCTCTTCTGTTTCGTCTTCGATCTCTACCAAGATCTCGAATATGTTTGACATTGTGACTGGTAGATGAGACCTTTTCTGCGTTGGCCGTGCACCGTTCCTCACTGGTGTAAATCCGGAAACCTGTGGTGGCGAGGCTTTGCATACAGGTCGGGGAGAGGAGGAGTGGTTAGAATGGGGGCGAGGGGTTGGCACTGTTGGTGTTAGCAGGCTTCTTGCACGAGGACTGGCCGGGGGAGGGATTCAGGTGAACTGGGCGGCTGTTCTGGTTCGATGTCGGCTCAGGTTCATCGGAAGCATCTACTGAAGAGGCTACTGCAGGCATTGGATTGTTGGCAGTTGACATTGGGGCAGTGGTGACAGCTGGAGTTGAAGCGGTGACAATTGATGTTGGTGGTACTCCAACGTTCAGTGTTACGAACTCTTGGAGTGATTCTAGCTTTATGGTGAGGGCGTTGATCTTGTTGTGGCTTCATCCAATTTGGCTATAAAATCCTCTCGTTGCTGGCAGAGTCGGCAGGCTTGTAGATCGGCAGTAGCAAACATTGAAGCACCAAACCTACTGGCGCAGTTCGTACAGGTTCGAGTCATGGTGACGGTCACTCTCTTCAGATCACTTCACTCACTTAAAAACACTTCACTGACTTTAAAACACTTCACTCACTTTAAACACTTCACTCACTTTTAAAACACTTCACTCGTGTGTGTGTGTGTGTGTGTGTGTATATGGTAGGGGGGTGATGTGGCATATTGGGAGAGTGATACATACTGTATGAAATTGAATACAAATCTAAAGAGAGAGAGACAGAGAGAGATGGGGGGAGGGGTTATGAGGGCGTGTGAGGACAGTCAAATAAAATAATATTTGTCATTTTCTGCGGTACATATTTGCCAAAATGAGTTCACATTCCATCTCTTTGATGCTGAAATGTTCCCAACTTGCAATCTACTAAATATTTGTCATTGACTTTCATGAATATTGAATGGCAGAATGGTCGATTATTTTTTTATTTTTTTTATTTTTTTTTATTTTTTCAGTATTTGTTTTAGTTTCCTACTTAGACCTCCATCAAGCTTATAAAAACGCCTAGATCCCACTTCAAGATACGTGTGTACAATTTTCGGTAGAAAAATGGCCCGTCCGAAGGCCGGTTCTTCTTAAAATTACAGGTTCGCTATCGCTCGCAAGGAAAAAAATCGACACCTAAATGGCATGAAAGTACGTCTTAAAAATTGACAAAGAAATTGGGCGATAGGTCTTAAAATCGCTAAACTAATGGGGTGAACGTCTTACAATCTCAAATATAATGGGGTTAACCCTCTCACGTTCTTGACGCAATTTTGAGCCTATTAGGGATACTTTAAAGCCTTTGTTACCATCAGGGGTATTTAGAAACCTTTAGTTTAGTTACTTCAACCTCTGCAGTTGTCTTTGAGTTAGCTGTGTTGAGCCTATTAGGGATACTTTAAAGCCTTTGTTACCATCAGGGGTATTTAGAAACCTTTAGTTTAGTTACTTCAACCTCTGCAGTTGTCTTTGAGTTAGCTGTGGGCAGAAAACTAATTTTGGAGAGATAATTATAAGAGTGAGAGAACTCTATTTAGTATTGCTAATCTGGCAACCTCTGCGTCATATGGTCATGAGAGGGTTAAAGACGAGGGAGAAGGGGTACCAGAAAAACGACCCATCTCCTCTTAACTTATGAACATAGTTATATGCAATTAGATGTTTATTATTTTGTTGTTTTTATTATAATTATGTTTATACGAGTTTTGTATTATCCCCTTTTGTACTGGCAACGTCTTACTTATTTTATTCCGAGCTATGTTTATTCCGAGCTATGTTTAGACGATTTTGTGGAGGTTAAGAAGGGTTTGTGTAGTAAAAAGGGTTAATTAAAATAGTTCGAAGCCTGTTAATTGCTGAAGGCACTTGTTAAACAGCATAACACCGTCGATTATTAGCCAACTGTATAACATGAAGAGAACAGCACTGGAACTGGACGGGTTAATAAGGGGGAATGGACGTAAATATGTCCTACATAGCCCATATCTTGTTATCCTTTTTGTTTTTAGTTTCCTCCTTAGACCTCCATCAAGCTTTAAAAAAAAAAAAAAAAAAAAAAAAAATCCTTCAAGATAAATTTGTATATTTTTCGATAAACAAACTTCCCGGCCAAAGGCCGGTTCCTCTTAAATTATATGCTTGCTACCCCTCGCCAGGAAAAAAATCGACACCTAGATTACACGAAAAGTCTTTATATTGACAAAGAAATGGGGCGAAAGTTCATAAAATCGCTAAACTAATGGGTTGAACGTCATACAATCTGAAAACTAATTGGGCTAAACATGAAGAAGACGGGGAACCCCCCCAAAAACGACCCATTTCACCTTAACTGTATTTTATAGTAATAATTATGTACCAGAATGTGTGTGTATTTATGAGCTTAATGGTTTAGTGTATGTTTATTAATTGCTGCCTGTTGATGTATATATTTATAGACAAATTTATGTATATATTTATCGCCTAATGATCGCCAGAATATAGAGAAAACAGTAGCCTCGAATACAATAATTATTCCCCTCTGTACCAGCGACGTCCTTTTCTTTATATTCTGGCAACATTTAGATTATATTCAGCTTTAGAAAAATATGTGGAAGCTAAATGGATTAATTGAGATAGTTTGTAGCATTTTAAGGGTTATAGGTCATCCCTCAACTGAATGAAATCATATAATAATCGACAGAATGTAATGATAAAGACATCACCGGTACATTATGGGTTAATGGACCATCATACTAATGCTCTCCAACCTACCTGTACTCTATAACAGCATATGGGTATACAAAGAGTAAATCAAGTGTCCATTATGATCTACCCGTTTATCACTACTGTATATTGATAGTAATAAACCCATCTAATACAAGGATAGAAAGGTAAATCACAATCAATATACCAGTACCCAATAATTATATTAACCTTTTTCATACCTTTTTTATAACCTTGATTATTTACAGTGTATTCGTCACAATGTTCTCTCTCTCTCTCTCTCTCTCTCTCTCTCTCTCTCTCTCTCTCTCTCTCTCTCTCTCTCTCTTCTACCGAAATTAAGAGCTATTACACGTCACTATCCTCAAGGGGAATAAGCTACTTAATTTGATAACCATGTTTAGTGTTCTATATAGGTAATGTCTTGAGTCCTAGTGTGTTTGACTTTATATAGCTAATGTCTTTATATAGCTTTATATAGGTAATGTCTGGAGTCCTAGTGTGTTTGACTTTATATAGCTAATGTCTTTATATAGCTTTATATAGGTAATGTCTTCAGTCCTAGTGTGTTTGACTTTATATAGCTAATGTCTTTATATAGCTTTATATAGGTAATGTCTGGAGTCCTAGTGTGTTTGACTTTATATAGCTAATGGCTTTATATAGCTTTATATAGGTAATGTCTGGAGCCCTAGTGTGTTTGACTTTATATTGCTAATGTCTTTATATAGCTTTATATAGGTAATGCCTTAAGTCCTATTGTGTTTGACTTTATATAGCTAATGTCTTTATATAGCTTTATATAGCTAATGTCTTTATATATCTTTATATGGGTAATGTCTTAAGTCCTAGTGTGTTTGACTTTATATAGCTTTATATAGGTAATGTCTAGAGTCCTAGTGTGTTTGACTTTATATAGCTTTATATAGGTAATGTCTAGAGTCCTAGTGTGTTTGACTTTACAGTATATAGCTTTATATAGGTAATGTCTTGAGTCCTAGTGTGTTTGACTTAATATAACTAATGTCTTTATATAGCTTTATATAGCTAATGACTTGAGTCCTAGTGTGCTTTACTTTATATTAATTGACTTATGTTCTGTTTACCATCGTGTGTGTGTGTGTGAATGTGTAGCCTATGTGAAATATTAAAAAATATTCTAATAATAATATTACAAATAATAATATTACTTATAATAAGAATAATAACAATAATACTCATAATGATAATATAAAATTATGACAATGTTGTAGGCTTTATATGTTTGTGAGTGTGTGTGTGTGTGTGTGTGTGTGTGTGTTACTCAGTTACTTGTTTGTCAAGGGGAATCCACGCAATGCGAGCTAAGCTCATTATTATCGCGCCTCCTTAACTGGGAATGTATTGCGTGAAATGCATGTTAAGTGTTTTATGTACTGTTGGAATGGCTTTGGATGTGTGTGTATTCTGTATTTAGCCAATTGGCGACATAGGAAACAAAGGCTGAGGGAGGATCTGTATGGTACCATTCTCACTATAGACGGTACCGTCTCGCCCGAAGGCTTAGGTAGCCATCAGCTTAGGTGAACCATATGATACCCATCTCGCCTTGTACCATTTTTGCCAACCCCAGATGGGACGTCACAACGTCGTCCACTTATTCCAGGTACCTATTTACAGCTAGGTGAACTGAGGCTAACACATGAAAGGAGACAAGCCCAATTTGTCTCCGCCCGGCCGGGGATTGAACCCCCGACCCCTCGTGTGTGAGACGAGAGCTCTACCTACTAGGCTACGGGCTGTATGTGTGTGTGTGTGTGTGTGTGTGTGTGTGTGTGTGTGTGTATACATTACGTTGTATACATTATTTTCTTCCTTCCTATACACCGCAGCAAGGGAACAAAACAGCTGGGAGAGATATAACCCAGTTTTGTCAGCCTCCTCTGTGTTCCATCTAGCGACCCAGATACTGAGAGCAACGGCAGGGCATTCACCTCCCCCCCCCCACCCCCCGTCTCTCTCTCTCTCTCTCTCTCTCTCTCTCTCTCTCTCTCTCTCTCTCTCTCTCTCTCTCTCTCTCTTATGCATTTATTATAGTATCCGGCATCATGCGATGTTGGTTGCACACTATAAGACACAAATCCTACCACAATATGAACCTTCAGACAATAATACTAACCTTCAAAATTCAATTTATAGTTTACAAAATAATGAGAAGAGTCATTGAGTTCAGGATTGCTTCTAAAATCTAAGGCCACGAGTTGTATCCTAGAGTGTGTTGTACCTAGTATCAGTGCATTACCACAAAGCCCACCGAAACGCCAAATAAATACCCTCATTGTTCCCTGATTAATAGCACTGTATGAATATTCCCATATTCAAAATATGCTACAGGGGGGCAATGCCTATAGTGAGTTAATTCCTCAATAGGTGGCGTTCTGAGAGTGAGGGTCTGAGTCTGTGGAATGAGACGGTGAAGCGCGGAGTCGGAGCAGCTTCAGAGATGGAGTTGCTTTGAGCCGGGGTGCTTCGCATGTCTCACTCCCTCACGGGCCTCGCCGTGTTCAGCGGTTGAGTGTGCAGGCTCTCAGCCTATGCCCGAGTGGGAGTAGTTGGAATATAGAAAAAAAAAAAAAAATAGCAAGAACATCTAGCAAATAAATAGGTTTCAAACTATATCGACCAACCCTTTTACCTACCGCAGATCCTTCCTAAGCTGCATAATATCGTCTACAAATAGCTAGAATAAAAGATAACAGTAAGGACCTCTAGCAATACAAAGGCTTCCAACTATCTCAACCTACCCTTTTAGCTACCACAGATCCTCCCTAAACTGCATAATATCGTCTAAATATAGCTACACTAGAAGATAACCCCCGTCGGTGGTACTCAAAGGGTTATATGTGTAGCTGACCGTGCTCTCTGATGGTACTGAGGTTCACCTTCCTACCATGGCCCATATATACCAAAAATACATAAAATTTGTATATTTGTATTTGATAGTGATATATAACATAAATATAAAGGCGATAGTAGGGTTGGGTGGTGGCTGATAACGACCGTGTTTGATGGAAGAGCAATAATGGTTTGGTGGTTTACATAGGTACACTCACACGTACTAAAAGCTGCTCAGGGGTGGGTCCTTCCTTCCCCTCCTCCACCCTGGGCAGGTAGAAGGGGGGAGTCGTGTCCAAGTCTACCTCACCTTCTACCCCCAAACTATCCCCAACTCCCCCACCTTCCTCCTCTGGCTGCTAGTTAGTGATTAACAACGCTTGTTCTCATGTCTTGTAAATTATAGCTAAACCACCATTGCAAACTAATACAATGGCCAACATTTAAAATGTATTGGGAATTTAATATACTGTAATAATTATGTAATTGTATTCTTCAAAATGAGTCTCTATACATGCATCGTGAATTACAGAAGTTTCGGCTGTCGCTCTCTCCCCCTCTCTCTCTCTCAACACGTATAGTCCTACTACGAAGAATTAATAGAGAATTTGAATGTTGGTGATGAATTCAGTAACAGCGACCATCGTACGATAACTTTCACTTTAAAGTTTACTAATAACGAACCAAATAGTAGCATCGAAAAAGTCCCTAATTTCAAGAAAGCAAACTTCCATAAACTTAGAGCTATGTTTAAAGAAACTGACTGGAGCTTTTTAATTAACAATAACGACATAAATACATCTTGGAAGTTATTCGAAACCACTTACCTAAAAGCAGTGCAAGACTGCATACCATCGAAAATACGGCGTCCAGGCCATAATAATAAGCCCAAATGGTGGAATAAAGATATTTCAAACTGCCTGCTTGCTAAAAATTTGCTAATGATAGATTAAAATCCTCACAAAATGACGAAGAACGGCTGAAATTTGTAGAGCTACGACGCAAAGCCAAAAAGTTAATTAAGCAAAGTAAAAAGACCTTAGAGTTACATATTGCGAATCAAAGTAAAACAAACCCGAAAGAATTCTATAGTTATATCAGAAAGAAAAAAGTAGTTACTTCAACTGTTGGACCGTTAGTCGATGAAAATGGAGAATACACCAAAGACGAAGTACAAATGAGTAATGCCCTCTATACCTTCTTTGCATCAGTTTTTACAACAGAAGACCTCAGTGATATCCCTACTCCATCGCCAATTCAGATTGATAATTCAGATGTTCTAAGCAATATCACCGTTACAGAGAGAGAAGTATTGAATTGTTTAGATAAACTCAAGGTAAATAAAACGCCTGGACCGAATACAATCTCGCCTAGAGTTCTAAACGAAGCTAAGGATGAGCTCTCCAAACCACTGACATCACTATTCAATAAATCCTTGCAGTCTGGAACTATGCCTGATCAGTGGAAGCTAGCCAACGTAACACCGATATTCAAAAAAGGCAGCAAATCCCTACCCAGTAACTATCGTCCAATTAGCTTAACCTCAGTTGTATGTAAAATGCTAGAAACGGTCATACGAGACAGACTCGTAAATCACTTAGAGGAAAATAACATACTTAAAGATACTCAACACGGCTTTCGTAAAAAACGTTCCTCTTTAACAAACCTCTTAGACTTCTTCCACGATATCCTCAACCTCTACGATGAGAGTAAAGCTGTAGATATTATATACCTTGATTTTCAAAAGGCCTTTGACAAAGTTCCCCACAAACGTTTACTGCTAAAACTAAAAGCACATGGAATACAAGACGGTGTGTTGAAATGGATAGAAAATTGGCTCAGCGACAGAAAGCAAAGAGTAGTCATAAACGGTAAGGCATCTAAATGGACCAATGTAAGTAGCGGGGTACCCCAGGGATCGGTATTAGGACCAATTATCTTTCTAATTTACATCAACGACATAGATGAGGGTCTCACCTGTACAATCTCAAAATTTGCTGACGATACAAAAATTGCAAATAGCGTACTCTCAAAAGAACAAGTTGACGATATGCAACACAATCTAGATAAATTGTCATGTTGGGCACAAATTTGGCAAATGAGTTTCAATGCTGATAAATGTAAAGTACTACATATCGGATACCTAAACGAGAAAGCAAACTATTCGATGAATGGCACTCAGCTTAAGAATGTAAACAGAGAAACCGATCTGGGAGTAAACAATATCGAGTAACCTAAAACCGAGTCAACAATGTTCAGAAGTTGTTAAGAAGGCAAACAAAATAATTGGCTTTATAGGCAGGTCATTTGAGCATAAATCCAAAGAAGTTATCCTAACCCTTTACAATTCCTTAGTCCGCCCTCTTCTGGAATACTGCGTTCAATCCTGGTGCCCTTATTACCAAAAAGATATAAACAAGCTAGAACGAGTTCAACGTAGAGTTACCAAAATGATACCTAGCCTAAAGAACAAACCATACGAAGAGCGTCTTAGAGAATTAAATCTATTTCCTTTAACCCAGCGCAGATTAACCCTCTCCGACATATGACGCGATTTTGAGCCTATTGGGGATACTTTAAAGCCTTTGGTACCATCAGGGGTATTTAGAAACCTTTAGTTTAGTTACTTCAACCTCTGCAGTCGTCTTTGAGTTAGCTGTGGGCAGAAAACTAATTTTGGAGAGGTAATTATAAGAGTGAGAGAACTCTATTTCTTATTGCTAATCTGGCAACCTCTGCGTCATATGTGCGTGAAAGGGTTAAGAGGTGACTTAATTCAAGTGTTCAAAATCATCAAAGGCATCGACAATATGAACTGTAGTAAGTACTTCACTATCGACCAATCTAATTACACGCGGGGAAACGGTTGCAAAATTATTGGTAAATCTTTTAACTCACACGAATCTAAGAATTTCTTCTTCAATCGAGTTGTCAACTTGTGGAATGGGCTTCCCCGAAACGTTATAGACTGCATCACCGTTGATTCATTTAAACTCCGCCTAGACAAATATCTCGCATCAAACCCGCGACTGACTGCGTTTGTAAATGAATAACTTTATTTTATCCCCCCCTCAGTTACTAACCCCTCTGTCCCCTACTAACTTCCTAATCCTGCCACGGATATTAGTTCCAGGGCAGTAATTCCCTTTCCAATGTTCCCTTACCCACTCTAAACCACTGTTTGGACACTTGATCCTCAGTGTTTTGGAGGACAAGCAACCTAGAAGGGTCACTAGATCTGTTGTTGCTTGATTTCCTTTGTACTCCTTTGTACGAATTGAGGTTATTGAATTTTTTCAAATATTTTATGGGTTTGACAATGTGGATTATAGCAAAATGTTTAGTCTCAATATGAATACATCACGCAACCATGGCTGGAAGTTAAAATTGATATGATTCAGCACGAGTATTTGTGAAAACTTGTTCACATATAAGAACTGTTCTACCTGTAACAAACTTCTCTCAGAAGTTGTAAATCATTCCCGAGTAGAACAGTTCAAGAAGATAGTAGATAGTATTTTCCACACTATGTAATGAGTGTAGTGCACTAAACAATGTTTGTCCTTCTACTTTGAGTATCTCTCCGGAATGGACCACAAGGTCTTTGAGATACTATTCATTGTAACTCCTTGTAACACTCTCACTGTCTCTCATAACCAACACTATCTACGATCAAGATTTAATAGGTCTGAATGGGGTATACATCCCTTCATTTGTGTGTGTGATGAATGCTGCCTGCATTAATAGGTCTGAATGGGGTATATATCCCTTCATCTGTGTGTGATGAATGCTGCCTGTATTCGATACACATAGAGGAGAATTGATGGTAGAACTGTCTATTGAACCTTAATCTGTAGGCCTAGTTGAGGGTTTGTAGAGATGAGAGGCTGGGATCACAGACAGAGACAGAGGAGGGGGAAGTGCGAAGGCGAGCGCTTCTACTCAGGGGCTCGATATTCAAACCTTACTATAAATTAACACCGATTTTGATTGGTATTGACATCGAGTTCTACATTATATTGATTGAAAAACGAGTGTATTGGCCACATTGAATGAACCATAGACCGTTTATAGTATACATGGTATTGCATAAATGGGACAATTTGAATGAAATTATAAATAAAACAATCAGTAACAGTCGCAACGCTATTCCAGCCAAAATTTGCCCTTTGTCCTTTCCTTATTTATTAAAAAGACCCGACTGCCGTATATGATTTAAGAACCTATGATTAGATGGTAGCGGGCATGTAGATGTGCATGCCAATAATGGTGAATATGTTATCCTTAATACTGTATGAGATTGGATTTAATTACGGTATCATCATATTCACATCGCAGTAAACCTTGGACGTAGAGAGAGAGAGGGAGAGAGAGAGAAACAGAAGACCCCTACAGCCGAAATTCATGTAACCGACGTTGTATGTAAACTAATTTTGAGAATACAATTACATATAATATATTTAATTCCCAATACATTTTAAATGTTGTCTATTGTAAGAGTTTGCAATGATGGTTTAGCTATAATTTACAGTATAAGACGAGAACATGCGTTGTAATCACTAACTAGCAGCCATAGGAGGAAGGTGGGGGAGTTGGCGATAGTTTGGGGGTAGAAGGTGGGGTAGACTTGGACACGACTCCCCCTTCCACCTGCCCAGGGTGGAGGAGGGGAAGGAAGGACCCACCCCTGAGCAGCTTTTAGTACGCGTGAGTGTACGCCACGGTAGCCTTGTCCGTTTTCTAGTCATTCAGGTGTGACTTTAACCTCATGACTAAGGGACAATTGGCTTAAATCTCCACTTTTGGTAATGCACAATATTGACGAAAATTAGGGGACGGTGTGAAAAAAGAATGGCAAAATGTCATACTGATCCAAATGTTTGTTAATAAGTTATTCCCGAGAAACGATGCCACACGGCCTCTGAAACCCATAGTAGGGCACAAATATTAAGGGGAGATGTCGACTTGAGGGATTTTTTTCTTGACCCCTTTCTCCCTCATGTTTAGCCCCATTGCTTTTGATATTATAAAACGTTTGCCCCATTAGTTTAGCGATTTTAAGAACTTTCACCCCTTATTAAGACCTTTCGTGCAATTCAGGTGTCGATTTTATCCTGGCGAGCGATAGCGAGCCTGTTATTTAATTGGAACCGGCCTTCGGCCGGGACATTTTTCTACCGAAAAATGTACAAATTGATGATTGAAAGGGACTCAAGGGGGTGTAATTTTTAGTTTGATGGAGGTCTAGGGAACAAACTAAATACCTCCCCTTAATATAACGGGTCTTTTAGGTTATAATTATATTGGTTGTATTCAAGGGGAGATGGATAGTTTTTCTGGTCCTCCTTCATCCTCGTGTTTAGCCCCATTAGTTTTGAGATTTTATGTCGTTCGGACCATTAGTTTTGGCGATTATAACACCATTAGTTTTGGCGATTATAACACCATTAGTTTTGGCGATTATAACACCATTAGTTTTGGCGATTATAACACCATTAGTTTTGGCGATTATAACACCATTAGTTTTGGCGATTATAACACCATTCGCCCCATTTCTTCTAAAATTCAAAACCTTTCGTGCCACATAGGTGTCTATTTTTTCGTGGCGATAGATAGCGAGCCGCTAATATTAAGAGGAGCCAGGACATTTTTCTACCGAAAAATGTACACATTTATCTTGAAGGGGGTCTAGGGGGTGTTATTTCTAAGCTTGATGGAGGTATAGCGAGGAAATAAAAAAAAAATATATATATGAATACATCAAAGATTGACCCCCCCCCCCAAAAAAAAAGAAAGACAAAAAAAAAGCAACCAGTGTCCCCTTAACCTTCTCTTGATCCGTCTGTATTGTGTTCCAGGAAGTATTGGATCGGTGGGAGGCAGGAATATCTGATGGTGATAGGGCGCAGGAGTTCAAAGGTAGGAAACCGGGAACCATATAAGGTGTTGGTGTTTATAAAGAGGTTCTCGGTGGAAATGACAGGCAAAGTTAGTTAGTTAGTTAAAATGGGACTTCAGAGGCTATGAACCCTTTCTGGATTATTAAGCCAGCACACTAAGTCTAGAATATCGTCAAGACTGGAGCCAATTTTCGAGAACCCCAGTCCCTTGACAGGGAAAGTTCCCACATTGTCCTTTATATAGGTCACCGGGTGTACGCTCATCAATTCCCTGCAAGTACAACGAAACAAAACAAAATAATATATATATATATATATATATATATATATATATATATATATATATATATATATATATATATATAGCAGATGAAGAGGATACACAGGGTAGCAGCAAACAGCATGGTGCAGGATAAACTTGATGACCAGGTGGGGGGGCCAGTACTTTATTTAGCAGTCAGACAAACGTTTGGACACTCGTGTGTCATCTTCAGTGTTCTAGAAAACAATAATAAAACATATAGCAAATATTTAAAAATAAAATCTCGAAAAGCGAGTATATTATAACTAAAAATGTAGCCTCAACATAGCTACACTGAGAAATATTTAATGTAGCCTCAACATAGCTACACTGAGAAATATTTAATGTAGCCTCAACATAGCTACACTGGGAAATATTTAATGTAGCCTCAACATAGCTACACTGGGAAATATTTAATGTAGCCTCTACATAGCTACACTGGGAAATATTTAATGTAGCCTCAACATAGCTACACTGGGAAATATTTAATGTAGCCTCAACATAGCTACACTGGGAAATATTTAATGTAGCCTCAACATAGCTACACTGGGAAATATGTAATGTAGCCTCAACATAGCTACACTGGGAAATATTTAATGTAGCCTCAACATAGCTACACTGGGAAATATTTAATGTAGCCTCAACATAGCTACACTGGGAAATATTTAATGTAGCCTCAACATAGCTACACTGGGAAATATTTAATCACAATGGATATGTAGAGGGGCTGCCGAAAGGTAGTTATTAAGGGGGGTCTTTCTTTAAAAATATATAGAGACTCTAAAATCCTAAGGTTACCGGTATTACAGGAGTCAAGAATGCTAAAATCTTTATAGCTTACAGCAAGGTTACAACCGTAGCAATGCTCTCTCACGGCTGAAACGTTTGTCTGACTGCTAAATAAAGTACTGGCCCCCCCACTTGGTCATCAAGTTTATCCTGCACCATGCTGTTTGCTGCTACCCTGTGTATCCTCTTCATCTGTTACATGAGGTTCCCCAAGAACAAACCCATCACTGATATATATATATATATATATATATATATATATATATATATATATATATATAGATAGATAGATATAATTATTGCCCGTTAATAATACTCGCACTTAGTTGATTTGTCGATGTTTAATGGGAAATATGTAACAATGTCTGTTCGTCATGTAAATGCCAAGTTTTCCTGACGGCAAATTACTCCATGAAATCTTCTTAATAGCTGTCAGCTAAGAAAAAACAATCACACGTTAAAGGAAGGGTCTGTCTTTGGCACATTGAGAGATGGGTTTTATTGGCACCGATAGAGCTCCATTTTTGTGTTGCCTCCCAATGTTGCAGATTGACGATCGTTGCTATCGAGAGTTATTTGCAACATTGTGTTCGGGCTTTTGTCGTACAGGGTTCGAAATTTGGGCAATGCAGTGTTCGGAAATTTGCTATACTGTGTTTGGAGCTTTGCAATACAATGTCCGTACTTTTGCAATACAATGTTCGTACTTTTGCAATACAATGTTCGTAGCCTTGCAATGCAGTGTTTGTAGTTTTGCAATACAATGTTCGTAGTTTTGCATTGTAGTGTTAAAAATGTTGCAATATAGTTCGTAATTTTGCAATGTAGTGTTTGGAGTTCTGCAATGTCGTGTTTGGACAATCGTTTAGCCATTTTCTACCTCCCTTTTTCTGCCTCAATATCTTGAAGATATTAACCCTCTCACGTGTTTTACGCAATTTTGAGCCCATTAGGGATACTTTAAAGCATGTGTTACCATCAGGGATATTTAGAGACCTTTAGTTTAGTTACTTCAACCTCTGCAATTGGCTTTGAGTTAGCTGTGGGCAGAAAACTAATTTTGGAGAGGTAATTATAAGAGTGAGAGAAATCTATTTATTATTGCTAATCTGGCAACCTCTGTGTCATGTGGTTCATCTTTTAGTCGTTTTTATTTTTTGTTTTCATATATTTTTTCTAGTTTCCTCCCTAGACCTCCACCAATCTTTAAAAAACATCCATTACGATTAGATCCCCCTTCTAGATCAAATTTGTGCATTTTTCGATGTTTAGACCTTCCACCCCATTTCCTTGTCAATATTAAGACCTTTCGTGCTATTTTTAGGTGTCGTTTTTTTTTCCTGGCAAACGATAGTGAGCCTGTAATTTTGAAAGAATCTGCCTTCGGCCGGGACATTTTTCTACCGAAAAATGTACAAATTAATCTAGAAGGGGGATCTAACGGATATTGTTTTAGTTCGATGGAGATCTAAGGAGGAAGCTAGAAAAATATTAAATATATGATCAAAAATTCTACCATAAAGTGAACCTTAAGGGTGGATCTTGCTCCCTATTGGCTGACTGCATCTGGACAAATGGGAAACCTGGCTGCTGATTGGTTTGAAGGCCAAGTGGAAATACTCACCAGGTTTCCATTCCAAGGATATTTTTTGGGTGTTTCTGGGGTTTTTCTCACTTTCTTTCTCTCTGGCCCTCTCTCTTTGCCCCCCCCCCCCCCCCCCTCTCTCTCTCTCTCTCTCGTTCTCTGTCTATCGTTATCTTTCTCACTCGTTCTCTTTTTCTCTCGTTCTCTCTGTCTCTCTGTCTGTCTGTCTCTCTCTCTCTCTCTCTCTCTCTCTCTCTCTCTCTCTGTCTCTCTCTCTCTCTCTCTAAAACTATGCCATGGTTTTATCCTTTGGTTTATGTTATAATTTTCCCAGCCACATTATTAATACGGGCTTCTGGGAGCACCGGTACCGCTTTCTTTCGCTTTTTATCTCATGTTAGCCTTATGGTTGGAGGGATTGTCGGGTGAGGAGAGAGCCTTCTGCTTTATCATAATTCGTTGTACCAAATGTTGACTACTATATCGTAAATGTCACATACAGACTACCTGACAGAGACCAGAGGCTCTATGCAGTTCTTGTATCCTTTGATATATTATACTCATTGTAGGTAAGTACCCATTTAATTAGAGTTGTATATATATATACAGTACATATATCCATTTTTACATTGCCTATTTTTTTCTGTATGAGAGAGAGTGTGTGTGTGTGTACGTATGTGAGAGAGAGAGAGTACAAAGGAGTACAAAGGAGTACAAAGGAAGGAGTACAAAGGAAATCAAGCAACAACAGATCTAGTGACCCTTCTAGGTTGCTTGTCCTCCAAAACACTGAGGATCAAGTGTCCAAACAGAGAGAGAGAGAGAGAGAGAGAGAGAGAGAGAGAGAGAGAGACGTACACACCAACCAGCCAGCCAAATAAACAAACAAGATAGGGCCATCCAGGGAGCGCGAGAGAGACCCTCACTGGAAAACAATATTTTACAACTCTTTCCATTCTGACAAACTTTACGCCCGGGGCCAAATTGTCGTGGCCTTGGTCACATTGAGGGGGGTCATCTGCTTTTTTCTCTATCTGGGTTGTATCCATTCGGCCCCATTCAGCTTACTGTTTTAAGAAGTTTATCCCCATCCTGTGTCAATTGATACCTGGTGAGCGATAGCGAGCCACCATATTATGGATAATGAGTTAGACAGCTGGCTAAATTTGTCTCCGGCGAAGCCGCATTTCTCCATAAAATGCTGGCTCGCTTTCGCTCGCCAGGAAAAAAATCGACACCTGGATGGGGATAAATGACTTAAAACAATAGGCTGAAAGGGGCCGAATGAATACAACCAAGAGAAAAAAAGCAGGTACCCCCCCTTAAACGAGGTGAACGGTAAACCTTGTGCATGGGTCCGACCGGCAATTAGTCCAGTTTTTGCAGTTAGGTCAGAACATCAGGATTATTGGTCATTCCGCCTCCTGGGTAGTTCGCCGACCAGTATGTTTGGCCACCAGGTGTAGCAGTTAGGTTAGATCATCACTATTATTGGTCGTTCCGCCTCCTGGGTAGTTCGCCGACCAGTATGTTTGGCCACCAGGTGTAGCAGTTAGGTTAGATCATCACTATTATTGGTCGTTCCGCCTCCTGGGTAGTTCGCCGACCAGTATGTTTGGCCACCAGGTGTAGCAGTTAGGTTAGATCATCACTATTATTGGTCGTTCCGCCTCCTGGGTAGTTCGCCGACCAGTATGTTTGGCCACCAGGTGTAGCAGTTAGGTTAGATCATCACTATTATTGGTCGTTCCGCCTCCTGGGTAGTTCGCGGACCAGTATGTTTGGCCACCAGGTGTAGCAGTTAGGTTAGATCATCACTATTATTGGTCGTTCCGCCTCCTGGGTAGTTCGCCGACCAGTATGTTTGGCCACCAGGTGTAGCAGTTAGGTTAGATCATCACTATAATTGGTCGTTCCGCCTCCTGGGTAGTTCGCCGACCAGTATGTTTGGCCACCAGGTGTAGCAGTTAGGTTAGATCATCACTATTATTGGTCGTTCCGCCTCCTGGGTAGTTCGCCGACCAGTATGTTTGGCCACCAGATGTAGCAGTTAGGTTAGATCATCACTATTATTGATCGTTCCGCCTCCTGGGTAGTTTGGCCACCAGTGTAGCAGTTAGGTTAGATCATCACTATTATTGGTCGTTCAGTTCCGGAGTATTTTTGGCCACCCAGTTAGGTTAGATCATCACTATATTGGTCGTTCGCCTCCGGAGTAGTTGGCCACCAGGTGTAGCAGTAGGTTAGATCATCACTATGTTTGGCCACCAGGTGTAGCAGTTAGGTTAGATCATCACTATTATTGGTCGTTCCGCCTCGTGAGTAGTTCCCAGGTAGTTAGGTCATCACTATTTTGGTCGTTTCCGCCTCGTGAGTAGTTTGGCCACCAGGTGTAGCAGTTAGGTTAGATCATCACTATTATTGGTCGTTCCGCCTCGTGAGTAGTTTGGCCACCAGGTGTAGCAGTTAGGTTAGATCATCACTATTATTGGTCGTTCCGCCTCCTTAGTAGTTACCAGTAGTTTGGCCACCAGGTGTAGCAGTTAGGTTAGATCATCACTATTATTGGTCATTCCGGAGTAGTTTGGCCACGTGTAGCAGTTAGGTAGATCATATATTGGTTCCGCTACGGAGTAGTTTGGCCACCAGGTGTAGCAGTTAGGTTAGATCATCACTATTATTGGTCGTTCCGCCTCGTGAGTAGTTTGGCCACCAGGTGTAGCAGTTAGGTTAGATCATCACTATTATTGGTCGTTCCGCCTCGTGAGTAGTTTGGCCACCAGGTGTAGCAGTTAGGTTAGATCATCACTATTATTGGTCGTTCCGCCTCCGGAGTAGTTTGGCCACCAGGTGTAGCAGTTAGGTTAGATCATCACTATTATTGGTCGTTCCGCCTCGTGAGTAGTTTGGCCACCAGGTGTAGCAGTTAGGTTAGATCATCACTATTATTGGTCGTTCCGCCTCCGAGTAGTTTGGCCACCAGGTGTAGCAGTTAGGTTAGATCATCACTATTATTGGTCGTTCCGCCTCGTGAGTAGTTTGGCCACCAGGTGTAGCAGTTAGGTTAGATCATCACTATTATTGGTCGTTCCGCCTCCGGAGTAGTTTGGCCACCAGGTTTAGCAGTTAGGTTAGATCATCACTATTATTGGTCGTTCCGCCTCCGGAGTAGTTTGGCCACCAGGTGTAGCAGTTAGGTTAGATCATCACTATTATTGGTCGTTCCGCCTCCGGAGTAGTTTGGCCACCAGGTGTAGCAGTTAGGTTAGATCATCACTATTATTGGTCGTTCCGCCTCCGGAGTAGTTTGGCCACCAGGTGTAGCAGTTAGGTTAGATCATCACTATTATTGGTCGTTCCGCCTCGAGAGTAGTTTGGCCACCAGGTGTAGCAGTTAGGTTAGATCATCACTATTATTGGTCGTTCCGCCTCGTGAGTAGTTTGGCCACCAGGTGTAGCAGTTAGGTTAGATCATCACTATTATTGGTCGTTCCGCCTCGTGAGTAGTTTGGCCACCAGGTGTAGCAGTTAGGTTAGATCATCACTATTATTGGTCGTTCCGCCTCGTGAGTAGTTTGGCCACCAGGTGTAGCAGTTAGGTTAGATCATCACTATTATTGGTCGTTCCGCCTCCGGAGTAGTTTGGCCACCAGGTGTAGCAGTTAGGTTAGATCATCACTATTATTGGTCGTTCCGCCTCCGGAGTAGTTTGGCCACCAGGTGTAGCAGTTAGGTTAGATCATCACTATTATTGGTCGTTCAGCCTCCGGAGTAGTTTGGCCACAGGTGTAGCAGTTAGGTTAGATCATCACTATTATTGGTCGTTCCGCCTCGGAGTAGTTTGGCCACCAGGTGTAGCAGTTAGGTTAGATCATCACTATTATTGGTCGTTCCGCCTCCGGAGTAGTTTGGCCACCAGGTGTAGCAGTTAGGTTAGATCATCACTATTATTGGTCGTTCCGCCTCCGGAGTAGTTTGGCCACCAGGTGTAGCAGTTAGGTTAGATCATCACTATTATTTGTCGTTCCGCCTCCGGAGTAGTTTGGCCACCAGGTGTAGCAGTTAGGTTAGATCATCACTATTATTGTTCGTTCCGCCTCGGTGAGTAGTTTGGCCACCAGGTGTAGCAGTTAGGTTAGATCATCACTATTATTGGTCGTTCCGCCTCGTGAGTAGTTTGGCCACCAGGTGTAGCAGTTAGGTTAGATCATCACTATTATTGGTCCTTCCGCCTCCTGAGTAGTTTTGCCCACCAGGTGTAGCAGTTAGGTTAGATCATCACTATTATTGGTCGTTCCGCCTCCGGAGTAGTTTGGCCACCAGGTGTAGCAGTTAGGTTAGATCATCACTATTATTGTTCGTTCCGCCTCCGGAGTAGTTTGGCCACCAGGTGTAGCAGTTAGGTTAGATCATCACTATTATTGGTCGTTCCGCCTCGTGAGTAGTTTGGCCACCAGGTGTAGCAGTTAGGTTAGATCATCACTATTATTGGTCATTCCGCCTCGTGAGTAGTTTGGCCACCAGGTGTAGCAGTTAGGTTAGATCATCACTATTATTGGTCGTTCCGCCTCCGTGAGGTAGTTTGCCCACCAGGTGTAGCAGTTAGGTTAGATCATCACTATTATTGGTCGTTCCGCCTCGTGAGTAGTTTGCCCACCAGGTGTAGCAGTTAGGTTAGATCATCACTATTATTGGTCGTTCCGCCCCGTGAGTAGTTTTGCCACCAGGTGTTAGCAGTTAGGTTAGATCATCACTATTATTGGTCGTTCCGCCTCGTGAGTAGTTTGGCCACCAGGTGTAGCAGTTAGGTTAGATCATCACTATTATTGGTCGTTCCGCCTCGTGAGTAGTTTGGCCACCAGGTGTAGCAGTTAGGTTAGATCATCACTATTATTGGTCGTTCCGCCTCCGGAGTAGTTTGGCCACCAGGTGTAGCAGTTAGGTTAGATCATCACTATTATTGGTCGTTCCGCCTCGTGAGTAGTTTGGCCACCAGGTGTAGCAGTTAGGTTAGATCATCACTATTATTGGTCGTTCCGCCTCGTGAGTAGTTTGGCCACCAGGTGTAGCAGTTAGGTTAGATCATCACTATTATTGGTCGTTCCGCCTCGTGAGTAGTTTGGCCACCAGGTGTAGCAGTTAGGTTAGATCATCACTATTATTGGTCGTTCCGCCTCGTGAGTAGTTTGGCCACCAGGTGTAGCAGTTAGGTTAGATCATCACTATTATTGGTCGTTCCGCCTCGGGAGTAGTTTGGCCACCAGGTGTAGCAGTTAGGTTAGATCATCACTATTATTGGACTTTCCGCCTCCGGAGTAGTTTGGCCACCAGGTGTAGCAGTTAGGTTAGATCATCACTATTATTGGTCGTTCCGCCTCCGGAGTAGTTTGGCCACCAGGTGTAGCAGTTAGGTTAGATCATCACTATTATTGGTCGTTCCGCCTCCGGAGTAGTTTGGCCACCAGGTGTAGCAGTTAGGTTAGATCATCACTATTATTGGTCGTTCCGCCTCCGGAGTAGTTTGGCCACCAGGTGTAGCAGTTAGGTTAGATCATCACTATTATTGGTCGTTCCGCCTCCGGAGTAGTTTGGCCACCAGGTGTAGCAGTTAGGTTAGATCATCACTATTATTGGTCGTTCCGCCTCGTGAGTAGTTTGGCCACCAGGTGTAGCAGTTAGGTTAGATCATCACTATTATTGGTCGTTCCGCCTCGTGAGTAGTTTGGCCACCAGGTGTAGCAGTTAGGTTAGATCATCACTATTATTGGTCGTTCCGCCTCCGGAGTAGTTTGGCCACCAGGTGTAGCAGTTAGGTTAGATCATCACTATTATTGGTCGTTCCGCCTCCGGAGTAGTTTGGCCACCAGGTGTAGCAGTTAGGTTAGATCATCACTATTATTGGTCGTTCCGCCTCCGGAGTAGTTTGCCCACCAGGTGTAGCAGTTAGGTTAGATCATCACTATTATTGGTCGTTCCGCCTCCGGAGTAGTTTGCCCACCAGGTGTAGCAGTTAGGTTAGATCATCACTATTATTGGTCGTTCCGCCTCGTGAGTAGTTTGCCCACCAGGTGTAGCAGTTAGGTTAGATCATCACTATTATTGGTCGTTCCGCCTCCGGAGTAGTTTGGCCACCAGGTGTAGCAGTTAGGTTAGATCATCACTATTATTGGTCGTTCCGCCTCCGGAGTAGTTTGGCCACCAGGTGTAGCAGTTAGGTTAGATCATCACTATTATTGGTCGTTCCGCCTCCGGAGTAGTTTGCCCACCAGGTGTAGCAGTTAGGTTAGATCATCACTATTATTGGTCGTTCCGCCTCCGGAGTAGTTTGCCCACCAGGTGTAGCAGTTAGGTTAGATCATCACTATTATTGGTCGTTCCGCCTCCTGGGTAGTTTGCCCACCAGGTGTAGCAGTTAGGTTAGATCATCACTATTATTGGTCGTTCCGCCTCCGGAGTAGTTTGCCCACCAGGTGTAGCAGTTAGGTTAGATCATCACTATTATTGGTCGTTCCGCCTCCTGGGTTTGCCCACCAGTATATTTGTCTACTAGGTAGTTCGTTGGCAAATATTTTTTTGGGAAATGATTATACATGTGCGAGGTTCAGTAAATATGCTGATTCTGACAACCGGTATGTATTATCTGGAATGTATACTGTGAATGAGATTTGGATACTCAGTTTCTGCAGTCATGTCCCACCACAGATCCCGTGACATGGCGCCAATGATTCTGATGAGTTTTCCAGGTGAAGGATCGAGGCACTTATTTGAGGTGCTATACTATCCTCGGTGTGAGTGTTGGTGTAGGGAACCTCACAGCAACACACCAGGGCAATAGGGTAGAGAACTCTGAGCTATGAGATTCAGCATATGATTCGTCCATGTTGTAGTTGATCAATTCCGGGTCGTCATCGTTGTAGTCTGAACAAGTGTCATTGTAACAGGAAGCGAAATACTCAAAGTTTGGTATGTCTGTGGCAAAGGTTCCGGTTGACACAGATACAAGGTCTGTACGGCCCCTTTGTCTCTTGAGATGAAGTTCAGACTTAACTCCTTCATGTTGGGTAGCGTTCTTATACATTCCTGTGCACTGAAGAGGTTACCATACTGTATGCATATCTGCTGTCCTTTTCGCGGTAAAAAATGCTCCTAGGTTGACGTGTGGTACTAGCGAGCGGTTGCTCGGGTTAGTAGGGGTTTATGTAACTTTTCAAGGCATAAATGTCGATTATCATATCCAAACTAAAAGGCCTATACATGAATATTTATACGCTGCCTATGTATGTATTTACACATATTTTCACCAGCATGTAGTATCTTAAGTGTATGTGCGAATATAAGCACTTTAAATGTGTTTGCCTCTCTCTTTATCATGAACACATATGTGAGTATGAATGTTACAGTATATCATGCGAATTTGTATTATATGAATATGTATCATATACAAAATGTATGTACAATGGGTGCATATGTATGAATACGCACATAATAATAAACTTACCCCTTTATCTCATATCACACAGCATACGTATGTAAAGTATCTATAGTACACACACTCTCTACAAATCTACTGTATCCAAGCTTATGCCTATTTCCTATTTAATGTACACTGTTATTGGAATTTGTAATTAGAATAACCACTATTTCAGTGGAAATACACATTTTATTATTAATATTCTCTCTCTCTCTCTCTCTCTCTCTCGTCCTACCAAATCCCCATCCCCCTCATAACCCTCTTACAGCCTCTCTCATTCTCCATCCATTATATTATTTACCTTTACCTTTCGCTTTTGTAGCCTTATATTTTCCCATTATAATTATTTCTTAATGACAATTTACCATTTTACCCAATTTACCTATAGCCTTATATCCCTTGGCTTTTAACACTTTCTATCCTTGGCCTTTTACGTTTACCATTTTACCATTTATACATTTACATTTTGCCCTTTATCCTGTTTACATATACATTCTACCATTTTTACTTTTACCTTTACACTTTACCTGATTTACTTATTTTGCCTTTACCTCTACATTTACCTGTTTACCTTTAACATTTTACTATTAACCTCTGTACCTGGTTTTACCTTTTTTTTATTTTACTCTCTTTTAACTTTAACTTTTACCCTTTATGCCTTTAACTTTTACCCTCCTTATCTTTACCTTTTAGCTTTTTACCCAGTGCACCTTACCTTTACAGTTTACTTTGCATTACCTCTCTAAATTGTTCCCCGTTTACGTTCATCTTATATATTTTTTAAGTAGTTTATTTCCCTTTTTACTGATATTTTATACGCTATTTTACCTTTTATTTTTATCCTACCTTTTTTTTACCTTTACCTTTTCACCGTTTCTACCTGTCTACCTTTAGGTTTTGCCTTTACCTTTTTGCCTCTACCTTTTACCCGTTTTTACCTTTACCTGTATACCCATTTACTTTATTACTTTTACCTTTTAGTGTTTACATATTTATATTTACCTTTTTTTACCTTTACCTGTATAATTTACCTTTTTACCCTTAAAATTGTCCTGCTTGTATTTATTTACCTTTACCTTTTTACCTTATCTCATTAACCCCTTTACCTTTAGTTATTTTACTCTTAGTACCTTTACCTTTTTACCTTGACCTTTTTACCGGTTTACGTTTACCTTTCTACCCCTTTTACCTCTACCGTTCTACCATGCTTATCTTTAACTTTTCCAGGATATCTTGGGCGGGGCAGAGTAATTTCGTAGGGTCAGCTGGACCTTAATATATTATTATTAACAAAATAAAAAACTCCAGTAAAGGAATTTAGAGGCTGTGTGTCTCGTTTTCTGAATGTGGCCTGCAGAGAGAGAGAGAGAGAGAGAGAGAGAGAGATTTAAGGAGAGATATTTTGATTTGCATAGGCACATACAGGACAAGTAATCCTGTCCCTGCTGTAGAGTCCCGTATACATCTCCTTAGGAAGAGACTTTGACTGGTAATTTGAGTACTGGATACCACCTGCTTCAAAACGGTACTAGGTGGAACTACTAGAATCATAGCATAAGTGATAAAATGGCAGTTTTCAAAATGGCCGCCACCGGGGTCTTTCGGGACTATAAAGGCTTACAATTTGTAATGAAAATGTATTACCTGAAGGACTTTTATGGGGTTTTAAGGTATGGTCGACATGATGGTACCAGTACGAATTAACGCCTTATGAGCGGGCCCGTCTGTAACTTCTACTACCCGCCAAGCAGGTGGTTTTACCCTAAACGACCTTGTTTCCGTGCTCTTTTTCATGCATAAACAAGAGCCAGAGCGTAATACAATTATGTATCCCTGAAAGGGCGATAATTGAGCTTTCCAATTACACCAGAACCATCCTTCTACGACCACGCATTCTCTTGCAACGATCGTGCAACCGAAGGGCAAAATCGCTAAAATACGGTAATTTCCTTACATAATTCCCTGTGTAGCGAGGCAGTGAGTGTGGGTGTATGTGGAGGCGGGCCCAGTGCTGGCGCGGGAGCCGTGCCGAACGGTCAGAGCCGACCTACGCTCCTCCCACCGCTCGTCTCTCTCTCAGAGCCAAATATTGCTCAGAATTGCACACCGCCTTAAGTCGGTCCCCGCCACATAGTCCTTTCTTCTCTAGACCGACTTAAGTCGGGCCCCGATAGACAAGGGTTACGTACGACCTTGCCTAGTACCCGAAATCCAAGATGGCCGCCATTTTGACCTTCCACAAACAAGAAAGTTGTATATTCTTTTAAAGAAACAGAATGCATAAGTTTTGTGATGATTATGAGGTTTTCAGGCACTGCTAACACTGTAGTATACTTTTGTTGGATTGATATCTCCACATTTAATAACCAAAATTTCTAATGGGTACAAATATGAAATGAAAACATAAGCACTGAAAAGTAGTTATCCAAGAACATTTCCCCAGTCATACCGAATTCAAATCACGTGAAGTTCATTTAATTTATATGACTTATTTTTTATATATATTTTTGTTTTCCAGCCGTCCGGCTGGCTTAGTTGATAGCGTGCCTGATTCCCATCTTGAAGATCTCGCTTTCAATCCCCGCTCAGATTGAAAAGTTTTTCTGGGATACAGCCGGTGGTTACCATCTCCCCATGAACAAGGGGGATGGGTAATGGTCTCTGGTAGACTAAAGAAAGCCAAGCGCTTGTGAATCCTCGAAGGAGGAGATACGGGCGCTATATATGTAACCAGAAGATTATTATTATTATTATTATTAGTTTATATTTATATATTTTGTTTTGTCTTAGTTTGTATTTATTTATGTGTTTATATGTTTGTTTACATATTTGTTTTTGTTTTTTTTAGATTTTTTATTTAGTTTTTAGTTTATTTGTTTTTTATTTGTATATATTTATGTATTTATCTTATTTATTTATTTGTTTCTGTTTATTTATTTATTATTTTTGTTTTACTTTTGTTTTGATTTGATTTGCTTTTGTTTTTTATTTTGTTTTTTGTTTTTGTTTTATTTACAGTATTATATATATTTTTATTTTTGTCTTTATTTTTGTTTTTATTTTTATTTTGTATTTATCTATTTGTTTGTTTTATTTTTATTTTGTATTTGTATTTATGTATGTCTTATTTATTTATTTATTTAGTTTATTTATTTATATATTTTATTTTTTATTTTATTTTTTGGTTTTGTTTTATTTATATTTATTTAATTTATTTATTTTATTGTTTTTGTTTTGTATTCATTATTTTTGTTGTTATTTTTGCTTTGTTGTTGTTGTTGTTATTGCTGTTCTCCAGGCTGTCTGGCCGAACAGCCCCAAGTTCCTGAGCAAGGCCATAAACGAGCGCCCCCACAAAACCCTCCCTGCTTGCCGCTAATAAAGCCCGGGTGACCGAAGCCACTCCAAGGCAGGGAGCTGAGGAGGGTGCGGTAACGCCTGGGAAACCAAAGCCCCACCCAAGGCCCTGTGCCCCTCAGCAATTATGAAGGGAAAGTTGAGGGGCAAAGGAAAAAATGTGACGCTTTGGCTCCCAATCTGCCAACCTCTAGGTTGGTAGTAGGGAGGTCAATCCACAGAAAAGACGCCGTCACTTGAGATTGTGACGTTAACCACTCCGTTAGAACCGGATGGCTTGTCCTACAGTGACTCGCTAGGATCGCCAGGGCAGTGGATGTGGTTACAGTTGATGTATTATTGTGTGCTTTATTTCATATGAAAGCTCGTGTCATGGGCAGTCCAGAGAGGCTCTTTGTTTTCGCCCATGTCAAGGCTTTATATATTTAATTGCAAAGTATATGTTTTATCATTAAGTAGTAATGATAGGATTTGAGAGAGAGAGAGAGAGTAGAACAGAGTGAGAGGAGGCGCGCAGTGTTTTTTGCCATGCTTGATGATGTCACGGCTGGCTAGCCTGGGATTGGTTGGAGGAGTTTTTTACCATGCTTGGTGACATGACGTCATGTTTGGCTGGCTTCTTTGCCATTGGCTGAAGGAATTGTTACCACTTTGTCTACGCGGTGCGAGCTAGTGCTAGTATATATACAGCTCTCTTGCTACTCTCTCCCTCAGATCTGGTTTCTAGAACGCATCCCTCTTATCCCTTTGATATCTGTCCCCCTCTCCGCACCTGAGAACCTTTTCCTCTGCCTATCTCTCTCATTTTCCATATCTTTCACCACCTTTAATTAATATTATACCCCCTCTGGTTAACTCTGCATAATCAGCTTAATGCTGGCCAGTTGTATTGTGCGTTAAGGTCTTATATAACCCATGTATGTTTAGTTGTTAAGATAAGTTGATCACGAAGCATTGGTTGGCATTCATATTGTTCAGTACCGCTTTCCATAATTATTAGTGTTCTGCTGGATTAGATAATGCTAGACTACGAGTCTGATATTATAAGGTATTGTTTCCAATGGGTGCTGGCTTTAGTTAAAAGCTGCACGACATACCTGAGAACTGGAGTTGATTGGGTAAATTCTAGTCTGTGTGCCATTGAGAGTAGAGCATGCACGAATGAGGGCTTTTTGCCTATACCATTCTGCACTGTTCTAAGCTCGTTGTTTGTCTTTGAGGTACGCCAGGAGAACGCTTAATACTTCGGTATTAAGGTTTCTCAAGAGAGCTACCCTTCCCTATAACGTAATATTTGACGCACAGACTTGAGATTTGCACTAAGCTATGCGGCATGCCATGCCTTACCTTTGGATACCTTTGGATGTGTTCGCCGCTCTTCTAGCGGCACCAAGGAGCGCGACGCCCCTGGTTATGGGTGGTGATTTGGTGCAGTAGACTGTTTGAAGCGACAGCTCGTTCCCTTGCGAGGATGGGCTCGTCTGGTACTTTTTGCAGTTCGACATCTAGGGCTCTCTTGAAGTTGTCTAACGAGATGTCCCTCATGTCTCTTACTCGCCGTGGGAGTTTGTTGAAGAGACGTGGGCCTCTGTGTGATAACCAGCCCTCTCGCAGAGAGCCCATAGCACCCCTGTTATTCATCCGGGGGATTTCGCATTCCCAGCCTCTCCTATCACTGAATTTCATGACTATCAGAGTATGTAGGTTTGGTACTAAAACCCTCTGCGATTTTCCACGTGTATATTATTAGGTAACGTTCTCTTCTACGTTCCAGTGAGTACAGATTCAGTGCTCTTAAACGCTCCCAATAGTGTAGATGTTTTATCGAACTTATATGCGAAGTGAAATTTCTTTGTACACTCTCTACGTCATTTATTTCACCTGCTTTGTATGGGGATGTTAATACGCTACAGTATTCAAGCCGGGGTAGCACTAGAGATTTGAAGAGCGTTATCATAGGCAATTCACCGCGTGTTTTAAAAGTACGCAGAATCCAAACCCGTTAGACGTTTCGCAGCCGCCACTTTGACCTGGTTATGTACTTTGAAACCCATATTTTCAGACATTAATACCCCAAGGTCTTTCACACTGTCTTTCCGTTCTATTATGTGGTTAGATTCTGTTAAGTAATTTGTAATTTCTTTAACACCATTATTATCTCCATACCGTATTAATTGGAATTTGTCCTCATTGAATTGCATGTTGTTTTCCCTGGTCCACTGGAACACTACATTCATGTCTTCCTACTGCGCACCAGTATCTCGTATCATTGACTCTAGCTAGACTTTATCAGTCATAGTAGACATTAAGTATATTAACCCAATTACTCTTATTATGCATACCCGTTTATGATTACACAAGCATTTCGCAGCCTAGTTTGATGTATTGAGACACAAACGACTTAGGCTCTTTTTGTTGATAGGAATACTGCATTGTCGTGGCGATTATTATTATTGTTGTGGCGTTTAGGATATTCTTGGCTCCGGCTGCATTATATCTCCTGCCTTTTTGTGTGCATAGCCTGCACGAGCATTGTTCCACTGCCTGCCTTTTTGGGTTCCATTTTCGATTCGAGCATCTTGATAGCATCTAACATTTAAAGAAGATTCCTTGTTGGTGTTGAAGGACTTTAGTGCACTTTCTTTCATGCAGGAGTGCCTGTCATTTATTGATTAAAGTAACGTAAGCTGTAACTTCTCTTACCACCTTACTTTGCATACCATAACCAAGCACCTTCGGTTATAGGTAGTAATAGGCTGTTTTCACATAACATTAAGCCTAGAGTAGACGCACATTTATTGAGAGTTTAATAACCTATTATTGCATATAGAACTGTGGAGAGTATTTGTGTTCTTTGGTCACTGGGAATATACATCAGAGGTTGGATCTAGCGCTTTCCGTTGTAGCATTAATGCCATTACTATGCCCTGTTCCAAGTAAGTAGGCCAAAACTCATGATTATTAACCTCTATAACTCACAAACGACTGGATTAATCGAGCTAATATATTTACAATTTCGGAAGGGTCAGACAGGAAGTAGGTGTGGAAATGTACAGCCCATTTGCCCCAGCTCCTCTTGAGTTACAGAGGTTATAGGGTTCACAAGAACTGGACTACCTACTTGGAACAGGGTATAGTCCAATGAATAAGAACCCTGATATATTTAAACCTCAGTCGTAACAAGATCTAGAAAATATATAAATAAAAGGAACAGTCAGAGTAAGCTATGGGTATGGCAGAGATCGCTCAGCTCTCACTCTGATAGACCAGCCCATCACCACATGACTAGAACCCAATCCTCTCAGCATCAGCTAGGAAAGGCCCTAGAAAGCCGCCATTGGCGGGGGGATAGCTCCCCTATTTCAACTCCTTTCGGGGTTGGGCGCCCGCCTTTTTGCTTTTTTGTTTTTATTTTATTTATTTATTTATTTTTATTTATATATTTATATATGTATATATTTATTTATTTTTATTCTTGTTCTTACTTTTTTTAATTGTTTTTTTTTCATTTATTTATCGATTTTTATTTTTTTTTATTTGATTTGACCGTATTTGATTGTTTTTTTATTTAATATATTTTTTTATTTATATATTTATTCATTCATTCACTTTCTTCATTCAATCATTAATTTACCTTCTTCATTCATTCATTTACCTTCTTCATTCATTCATTTACCTTCTTCATTCATTCATTTACCTTCTTCATTCACCTTCATTCATCAATTAATCATCACAAAAATTATGAATTCTCTGTTTCTTTAAAAGAATACACGACTTTCTTGTTTGTGGACGGTCAAAATGGCGGCCATCTTGGACTTCGGGTACTCGGCAAGGTCATACTTAATTACTACTGGTACCATGATGTCGACCATACCTTAAAACCCCATAAAAGTCCTTCAGGTAATAAATGTTCAATACAAATTGTAAGCCTTTATAGTCCCGAAAGACCCCGGTGGCGGCCATTTTGAAAACCGCCATTTTCTCACTTATGCTATGATTCTAGTAATTCCACCTAGTACCGTTTTGAAGCTGGTGGTATCCATTACTCAAAGTACCAGTCAAAGTCTCTTCCTAAGGAGATGTATACGGGAATCTACAGCAGGGACTGGACTAAAGAGTGAATTTCAGAGTGTTATACAGATACTCAAACCACACACACGCTGCAGTCCCTAGTAGGTGCTCCGGCCTTAATGCTACTAGAGACGGAGACAGTTTCCAGTAGAAGAATAGGAGAGCAAATTGAAAGGCCCTCTCCCCACCTTACCGGAAATAGGAGGAAGTGTAAGCCTGTGGGACAGGAAATGTTCACAAGGAAAATATTGGTACCGGTATAGGATAGAAAGAAATGAGTCTGAAAGGAAATTTACACTTGCATACATAGATACTGATTGTTAATGCATTCATTCATTATTTATCAGAGATAGTTACAAGGAGTTACAAAGATAGTTAGTATCTCAGAAACCTTGCGGTCCATTCCGAGGAGATACTCGAAGTGGAAGGAGAGAAACTGTTTAGTGCACTACACTCTTTACAAAGTGTGCAAAATACTATCTAGTCTCTTCTTGAACTGCTCTACTGAAGAACTATTTACAACTTCAGAGGGAAGTTTCTTCCGAGCTGACCCCCTGCCTAGGCAAACTCTTTCGTCTCTGTCTCTCCTCTAACGTCTTCCCACCTTGCTGGAAGTTTGCTCTCATTCAATCTGTCCCAAAGAAGGGTGACCGCTCTCAACCCTCCAACAATCGTCCAATTGCTCTCATCTCTTGTATATCTAAAGTTTTTGTAACTATTCTTGCTTCCAAATTTCTTAGGCATTTTTCTTCTCATAAACTGCTCTCAGATCGCCAGTGTGACTTCCTTAAGGGTCGCTCTACTGGTGATCTTCTTTCATATCTTAATAACTCTTGGTCATCCAACTTTCGGGACTTCGGTGAGACTTTTTCTGTTGCACTAGACATATCGAAGGCCTTCGATAGAGTCTGGCACAAATCTTTAATTTCCAAACTACCCTCCTTCGGTTTCTATCCGTCCACCTGTGCCTTTGTCTCTAATTTCCTTTCCGGCTGTTCCATAGCTACGGTTGTGGACGGCCATCGCTCACTTTCTCATCCTATCAACTCCGGTGTTCCTCAGGGTTCTGTCCTATCTCCTATTCTCTTTCTAATTTTCATAAATTATCTTCTCAACTGTACATCCAGTCCCATCCACTCATATGCAGACGACTCTGCCTTACACTGCTTAATTAGTTTTCCAGAACGCCCCAGCCAGCAGTCCCTCAAAATCAAATGTAATGAAGCCATAGAACACTTATCTTCTAATCTAGCTACAATTTCAAATTGGGGTGGAGAAAACCTTGTTGCATTTAATGCTTCCAAGACCCAATGTATCCATCTTACTACCTGTCAGGAACGTCCAGAGGACTATCCCTTATTTGTCAACAATACAAAAATCTATCCTTCATCTTCTCTCAATATTCTCGGTGTCTCTTTTTCTTCTGCTCTCACTTGGAAGGACCATATTACCAGTCTTTCTAAGGCAGCCTCCCAGAAGCTGGGTATGCTCAACCGCCTCAAGGGGTTCTTTACCCCTGCGCAGCTTCTTGCTCTGTACAGGGGCACAGTGCGTCCTTGTATTGAGTATTGTTGACATGTGTGGGGAGGATCTCTCACACCGCACTCCTAGACAAAGTAGAAAGGAAAGCCTTTTGTATTATTAACTCCCATCCACTCACCAAACCTCTGCAATCTCTGTCTCTTCGCCGCATGTTGCATCTCTCACGCTATTCTATCGCTACTACAATAATCAGTGTTCCTCGGAGCTTTCCCAGTGTATGCCACCTCCTCTACGTAGGGTACGTAGTACCCGCCTTGCAGCACAATCCCATCCATAATGTGTGCAACTCTCCAGCCCAAGAGTGAAATGCTATTCTCAGACTTTCTTCTATTCAACTGCTGAGCTCTGGAATTCTCTCCCAGAATCAGTCTTTCCCTCTTCCTATTACTTAAATTGCTTCAAACACTGTGTGTCCAGGCATTTTAGCTCGAACGTCCCTTGATTTTGGCTATGTCACTCTTTCAAAACTGGGGGAGGCACTCGCTACAGGCAGTTATGCCTTTTGTCTCCCTCTTTCACATGGAAAAAAAAAAAGTAGAACATATCTTATATGTGAAAGTTTCCATAGATACTAGTGCTGAACCTTTTCAATTCTAATTTCCAGCCATGGTTACATGTTGTATTCATATTGAGGCTAAACATTTTGCTATAATCCACATTGTCAAATCCATGAAGTATTTTAAAAACTTCATTGAGCTGACCTCGTAGTCTGCAGGTCTCCATTGGGAAGAGATCAAGAGCTCTTAAACGGTCCTAATAGCTCATTCTTCAAAGCGATGGAATAAGTATTGTAGCCTTAGCTTGTACTTTTTCCAGTCGCTCTATATCTTTCCTAAGTGCTGGAGACATGAATTGAACAGCATGCTCCAGGAGAGGCCGTATTAGAGCGTTAAAAAGTGTGAGGAATATTTCCTAATTTCTATACTTACAGTAAAGTGCCTCTTTATATAGCCCAATAATGTATGAGCTTTCTATTCTACTTCAATGCACTGCTTGGCAAACTTTAAGTCACTGCTAATCAGAACACCCAAATCCTTTTCCAAGTCAGTCACTTCCAAATGCATTCCCAATAGTGAATAGCCTGAATTGGGGTTTGCTTGGCCGATATGCATCACCTTGCACTTTTCCAAGTTTAGAGGCATCTGCCATGTCTCCGACCATTCACCCAGTCTGTTGAGGTCCATCCTGAGGTATTCAACCCCTTTGGGGACTTTCACATTCATTCCAAGCTTTATGTAATTTGCAAACTTGGAGATCACACTCAACAGACCAATATTGATGTCATTGACATATATGATAAACAGAAGTGGGCCAAGGACAGATCCCTGTGGAACTCCAGAAGTGACTGAAGTCCACTCAGAAGAAACACCATTGATTACCACTCGCTGTTGTTAGCCATCTTTATATCCAATTTGTGACCTCTGTATTGATACCTAGCGCACTCACTTTTTACATTAGCCTGCAATGAGGCACTTTGTCACATTGGCCAGTGTCCAGTCTACAGGGACTTCTCCATTTTCTAGTGATTTATTGAAGATGTCTGCTAAGAAATTTCCGATTTCATCTCGCACTTCACGTACAACTCGAGGAAGAAAGCCATCTGGGCCGCATGACTTCAACCTATTTACTTATCTATTCTTTTTGCTACATCCTCTGGGGTACATCTGATTTTGCTAAGAACTTCACCCTCATGCTCTAATCCTGGACTTGTCATGTCACTGGTATTTTCCGTTGTGAATACTGAGGAAAAGTAGTCGCTTAGGGATTTAGCTATATCAGCTGACAGCTTCCTGCTGTTCACATAGCTGAAAAACTCTTTAGGACTCTCTTTGCAGAGGGCTGCATCCCTTAGTTCTTCATTCTACTTTGCTTCCTTTATAAGATATTTCACTCTTCTACACATATTTTTTGAAAAAATCGAAATAACTTTGGTCTTGATTTCTTTTGGCCTTTCTGTATGCCACCTTTCTATTTCTAATCGCTGAGGTTATGTCTCTTGTGAACCATTTTGGTTGGGTTGAGCCTGATTTAGTAAGTTTAATAGGAACGAATGCAGCTTGTCGATCCATAAACTGCTGTTTGAATGAGCACCAAATCATATTAACATTCTCACCCTCAAGTCTGATCTGGGATAAGCTTCCCCGAAGGTGTGGGTCTGCTGCTAAAGGTGCGAAGAGAGAACCTAACTAGATTGTGGCCGCTACCTTCAAGTGATTCCCCAACAGATAAGTTGGTCACACTTTCATCTTCAGTGGTGAACACAAGATCTAGTATATTGTTCCCGCTAGTTGGCTCGTTCACCCACTGTGTCAAAAATGTATCGTTAGTAAAGGCCACAAGACGCCTACCTTCAGCATTGGCAGTTCTTGCCTCCCAGTTTACTAGGCAATTGAAGTCACCTAAGATTACACTGGTTTTACCCTCGATAACAGCACTCAGTCTTGTGTTATTCCTTCAGAAACTTTGCTCCTTAGAATTTTATTTTCTGTCTCTTTGCTTCAATTGTTCCTTTATCTCAGCTACCTCCTTCATGAGTTTACCTTCTATCTCACAAATGAGACAGAGACTATCATGGTGGATGCTAGCATATGCACCTTCTTTGAAGTCAATGCACCACTTTAGCTTCTTGCACTTAGCGCAAGTTGCTTTGAGTTTTGTAGTACTAGTAGCTGACATGGTTTTAGATTTGTTCTAACAGTTCAAATACTTTGTAAAGGCTTCTAACTTCAAGGAAGACTAATAACCAATACAATGCTATTAAAAGGGGGTTGGTGGTGAATTATTCATGCGTCATCCGCCATCCGCATCCACCTATTCATCAATGGTATTCGTTCTGTTCTAGATTCTGACTTCGTTATGTCTGTCACACTAAATCAAAGGTCTCCCCAAGGTCAGGCAGTCCCAACGTGCCGCAGCTCCTAACTGAGCAGCACTCGTGTCCTAAAGACACTGATTTTCCAAAGAGAGTGACAGCGATAGCCTGAGTCCTTACTAAGTACTACTAAACACCTTCAAACGGCTAAACTCTAGAATCAAGTGATCAAGGGATATTACACTTATTCCAGTAGACAAACCCAGGTATTTTAGTTGGCTTGGCAACCAACATGGCAGTAAAGCTCTCTCACCTAAGAGCAGTCCAGCCAGATGCACCAAAGAACGGTCACAGGGACTGGTCAAGCATTACACGTTAGAAGTGGGCTTATCGGGGCACCACAGCCACATTCCATTTATCGGCCCCCACCGCCTGGAATCTTCCAATCCCAGTCTCTCACAGCCTGTAAGCGTTAAATGGTGTTATTTATAGAGGTGTCCAAAACCTCTCTTCCCATGCATGAGGTAGCAGTACGGTCCATAATATTACTGTAAGTTGTGTGAGTATAAAGAATAGATAAGACGTCTTATAACTATACCTATAAGAACAGTCGGAGTAGATGTAGCTCGGATTCGCAGGGACGCTACTCCCTAAAAGACGGGCTAAGCCCCGTTTCTCCTACGAGAGACGCAGACGAGCGAGAGAGAGAGAGAGATGATGAGAGTAAGAGAGAGAGGAGGAGAAGAGAGAGAGATTAGAATAATTCATAGAAATAGAAAGATAAAGACATAGAATATAAAGAGAGTCGTAACAAGAAACAGATCCAAATACAGACTTCAAAATTGATGGGAATGTAACTCAGAATTACAAAGACGAGAGTAGGTCAAATAATGTTCAAAGCAGCGAAAATTTTCCCTGAATGACAGAGGAGAGAGAGAGAGAGTAGGAGAGGAGAGAAGGGAGAAGAGAGAGTTAGAGAGAGAGAGAACAAACATTCATGCTAATGTCGAGAACAGCATTGTACTCATACATGAATGAATCTCTCTAGTGAATAGAAGAATGTAAATAAAGGCTAGAATAAGATATATATCCCACTAAGAAGGAGTAATTAAGAGAGAAACACTGATAATGGTACAGAAGAGAAGGGATTCCGAGAGTCTCCTTATCATAATCAGCCAATGTATACAATAGCCAGAACTCAGCCTGTGTATATCTGTGATAATTCATTGATCAGGCTGTTGTTTTACATAATGGATTTATGAGCTTATAATATATATTAAGAAGTTTAATATTATGTATCAATAAGATTAAGCTGATAGACTAATAACTCAGTTTTTAAGTGTAATTCAGATATCTACTGTGGAAGTAGATCAAGTAGCACTATATGTTAAATAAACGACTACCATTCCTGGTAAAGCAACTGGAAATATATCTCAAGATTACAAGCATCCTCAAGGAGATTACGATGCGGGGCGAGTTGCACATTGTTTAATTGACAGAGAGTTATATATATAATTTTAAACACGTGAGTGTAAACGTGGATAGCTATTCACACGTGAGCGTGAAGGAGAGGGGAAGGGGGGGGGGGACGTCGGATGATATTCACTTTGAGCCCTATATAAGCTCAAGATTAAAACTCTATAAAGTTAGTATCCATTACGCAGCCATGTAGCCGTCGCAGAACACCTACATAGGCCCTAACTAAACAAGGCTCTCTCACCCCAATGACATACACAGTTTCAATCATGGTACCCGTCTTCCAAAAGAGAGAGTCTCCCAGTAAAGACACATTTAATCGCTAGTGAGTACTTCAATTAAATATAATATTTAATGTATAAAATACCGTAATAGTTTGGGAACTTATAGGAAACCACGGTGTTATTAGTTATCATACAACTACAATTAAATATACACGCAAGTATATAATATCATTCAATACGTGTTTATAACAATCGGCAAGTTGGTCTTAGTAAATTATTCAGATCTATTTATCAACCCTCTGTGAAACCTCTGGTGACCCTATTATCTGAAGTGTAATGGAGATATTTAAAAACTATAATACTGTATAAATAAAAAGGGCTTAATATAAAAAAGTGCAAATAAACAAATTCATAACTCTTGTTTTTTATAACCGAAATATATTCTTATAAATATATAACGATACTTCGCAACTATAGTGAAAAAAACCCCTATTCCCCAAAAATTAAAATTTTGTTTCTTAATATAATTATCATATAAATATAGCAATTATAAGGAGAGTCTAGAGTACAACAAAGAGACTTAAAGATACGATAGATATGAGTATCTATCTACAAAATCGTGTGGAGTTATGGTTATCCGGGCAGCGCTAAAAACTATAACATAGTAAGAGATCGCTTCATAATCACTCAGGAGGGCATAACAAAATGTATTTCTATTGTTATATCCCTTATAGCCTCTGGGATATTGATAATAAAGGATAAGTTAGCATTGAAGCTACCACTGAGAGGCTTACATACTAAAGCTAATAAATAGATAAAGTGTTCGAATTCACGAATAATGGAAAGGAAATACAGATACTAATATACCAACATCAACATAATAAAGAAAGTGAAAAATGAATATAATATATCGGTATTTAATATGTTACCAAATAGGAAATAGGACCCTTCATTGTTCACATCATAAGGTGTCGATTTTTTATTCCCAATGTCGAGAGAAACCGTATCAAGCCTGTTACATTTATTTTAGGTTATAGAGGTTTATGGAGCTATATGGGGTATTAACGTTCAAAAGTTGTTGGCCTACTTACAAAATTGGAAGAGGATATAGCTGGAACTTACCTCAAGTTGCTTGTGAGTTCTGACATTTTATGTTTAAGATATATTATGGCCTGCATTAAATTTAGTGGACACAAGTTAGCTTATTAGCTAACTATTAGAGAGCATCACAAATGTTTGGTTGGCCCTATTTAACACTTGGACCAGCGAATTAACTCGATTACCGTTACTCTAGTTGGAAAGATGGTAATACACCTACGCACACGCAATGACCCACGAGATAAACCAAAATACCCAGTGTACGATGACACGACCACCCAACACACAGTCCCTGGAATGGAAGTACACTAAATGATTATATATCAAAAAAAAAATCTACAACCAAGATGGTTGACGATTGAAGAAATCTGTGCGTGGACTGCTAGGTTGTCTAGGGGTTTAGGAAGGATGGAGGGGTCTGTCCTGATCATTATTGTAGTAGTAGCTACAAATTAGGATACAAACGAAGGGGGTGAGGAGAGCTGGAGAGAGGCGAGAGGAAGGTGCAAAGGTGAAGAAATCCGTGGAAGAGTACAGGAGAGCAGTAGAAAGACGACTGTGGTTGATTTCGACCTGGAAGATATGGAGGAAGTGGAGGATATTAGCATGGTGTTTAAGGAAGAGACCTGTGCAGCATGTGAGGAGGTGTGTAGAGTGAGGAGAAGAGGGAGGTGGCGTGTAAAGGTACAGCATGGTGGACAGAAGAGGTAAAAATAGCTGTTGCAGACAAGAAGAAAGCGTATAGAGAGTGGTTGTTTAGTAGAGGGAATGAAGAGTTAGAGAGGAAGAAACGAGCGAAGGTTACTTGACGTTACAGAAAGTGGCGAAGAGAGTAGTGAAGGAAAGTAAGAGAAGAGTAGATGATTAATTTGGAAGGAATCTGAGTGTAAAAAGCCAGGGATTGTAAGATCTGTTTCTGGAAATAAGTCAAGAAAGTTAGGGGAAGGTTCAAGGTGAACAGTAAGGGTGTGAAAGATAAGAATGGGAGAATGCTAGCCGCAAGTACGAGAGACTCGAAAGAATTTAGGTATTACTTCAACGAGTTGCTAAAATGTAAGGAAATGACGAGCCAGCAAACATAATTGGATATGGTATGGGAGGGATAAGAGGAGGAGGAGGTGGGGAATCAGGAGGTCAGAAGTATATGTATCCATGCAAAGAGTGAGAGTGGGGGAAAGCCACCAGGACCAAATGGAGTGTTTGGGGAATTTTTGAGGTATGGTGTTGATATAGTGATCGAATGGGTAATGGAAAATGTGCACACTAGCATGGGAGAAGGGGATTGCACCCTATGACTGGAAGACTGGCATACATAGTCCCCCTATATAAGTTCAAAGGGGAAAGTTGGAGTGTGGGATAAACCAACTGATGTGATTGGGGATAGCTGTTCAAAGCGGGGAATATCAGGGAAGGTGTGACAGTAGGGTATTGATTTCGAGAGTCCTAGTGAGAACGTGAGAAAATGTGTATAGGCCACGAGCATGGGAGGGTTTAGGAAGGGTGGAAGACGATGTAGAGAATTCAATAAATAATCAGATTATTTTAACCTGGGAGGAGTGTTAAGTTGGTGTGCGGATGAAATAGGCTGAGAGTCATGGGCAGCAGTGTCGTTGTGTGTATGGGGGGGGTCGCCAGTATATATGTATCAAATTGGAGAAAGAGCATACTGAACTATGAGATGATAGAGAAAGTAATGATGAGCAAAGAATAACTTAGAATATATACTATGGGAGTAGATGTATTCACAGTATTACATGAAAGAGCAGTGCATCCAGCCACTGTTAGCAGCTCGTCTGTTTATACCCAAGTGCGGCAGTATGTGAATAACATGTTTGGGTTTCCCACAGGGGTGATGTGATGGTCCCCCCCTTGGTTGTTTCTCTCTTCCTCTTATATGGATGGAGGCATTCACTACACTCTACGACTCGAAATTCGCAGTGGATGAACACTTTTTGTGCTCCCTCCACTTCGCTGAAAAGGGAGGTCATCCTTCCTGGAAGCTGCCTATCGCTGCTAGTTTTTCCCCCCGCCCGCACACAGCGCGCGATACGAGCTATGTCTGATAGGCGAGTAATTGACTGGCTATTTGCCATAGTCTAGAAAAAGTAAATGAAACACTTTGGCACAGCAGTGTGCGAAAAACGGAATTTGAAGGTAAATGTGGGGAAGAGCATAAAGGTTTATGGTCTTCAAAATTCAAAGAAAAAAAATGGTGAAGTCCACAAAAAATGTGAGGTGAAGTTGCACGGGTGTCAAAATCGGCATATGGAGATCGTTCAGCTCCTTTTAAGTAGGAGCTGGGCAGTGTGTTGAGTAAAGATTGGGATAATGGATGAAGTGCGGGAGTAGGGTGCAAACAGGGGAATCGGGTTGTAGGAACGAGTGACAAGCATATAACCCTGACAAATAGACGGGTAGGGATACCGATATGGAAGTGAAGCACATTCCTGGCATGAAACAGTGTGTTGAGAAAACACCGACACTAACTTACGGAAGGGATCGCCATGGATCGGGCGGGAAGAGACTCTAACCAAGAAGTGCTAGAGCGGTGGAAAGGAGTTACTTGAAGAGTAGCTTGCGCGTACGTGTTACATGGAAGGACTGACAGACGCAAGGAGCAAGTAAGAAGTAGGGATGTTTTTGTGGAGGTGGATGTGCTGGACAGTCATTGCTCGGACAATAAACATCAACATGTCACCATTGGTTTTCGTGTGTCCCAGGTGTATCAGAAGCGAGGTGGAAGGAACCGGGAAGGGAGCGGATGCCACACCGAAGGAGAGTTGGTAGGATGGAGGAAGGGAAACGGTGCTTCTTGGGAGGAGGGTCGTCCCGACTGAACTGGGGACAGAGGTTCAATTTTGCAGTTCGTTCGTGGCCACAAAAAGGACCCTTCGGGGATCAGCAGTGTCAACGCAATTAGATAGTATCTATAGATAACGTAAGATAGTGCTGTTTTTGAAGTGTACATGGGAGGTTAAATATTCAAGATTTTTGGCTCCGTACTTACTATGGAACAGGGTACCATACGCTCCTACACAACCATCCACAGTGGCCGACACTATACTGGGAACAAGGTAATAGCTCCTACACAACCAGCCACATTGGGCCACACTAGTCCTGTGGAACAGTTATAAGCTCCTGAAAACACAACCAAGCCACAAGGTTGGCCACACTATATTTGGAACAGGGTAAAGCTCCTACACAACCAGCCACAGTGTGCCCACACAAACTAACTTAGCCGAAGCACGGGTCTAGCTTCTCAACACACCACCAGCCACAGTGGCCACACTCACTACTTGTAACAGGGTCTAGCTCCCTACACAACCAGCCAGCAGTGGCCACAGACTATAGTGTTGGAACAGGGTTAGAGCTCCTACACAACCTAGCCACTGTAGCCCCGCTATACGGGCGTTTGGAAACCATGGTATAGCTTCCTACACAACCAGCCACAGTGGCCACACTATACTTGTGAACAACGAACAGTCATATAAAGCTCACAAACTAAACACCACGCAAGACCACATAATACCAACACAAATCATTGGAAAACAGGGTATCGCTCCTACACACCCAGCCACCTGGCCACACTATAACTGGTACAAGGGTATAGGCGCCTACACAACCAGCCACAGTAAGCCACACTATACTTGGAACAGGGTAGAGCTCCTACACAACCAGCCATACAGTTAGCCACACTATCACTTTGGAACATAAAATAAAATTAATAGCGCCTACAGCACCCGCCCCCGTGGCCACACTATACGGTTGGAACCGGGTATAGCTCCTACACAACCAGCCACAGTGCGCACACTATACGTGTGGAACAGGGGATAGCTCCTACACAACCAGCCACCCTATTCCACACTATACTTGGCCACAGGGTAATAGCTCCTACCCAACCAGCCACATTAGCGCACAGCTATACTTGGAACAGGGTATAGCTCCGACACAACCAGCCACAGGAGTGGCCACACTATACTTGGAACAGGGTAGAAATCCCACACAACCCATCCACAGTGGCCACACTATACTTGGAACAGGGTATAGCGCCATACAACAACCGCCAACAGTGGGCCCCACTATACTTGGAACCGGGTATAGCCTCCTACACAACACATCCACAGTGGACACAACTACTCTACTTGGAAGCAGGGTATAGCTCCTACACCACCAGTCCACATTAGGCCACACTAAAAATAGGCAATAAATAACCTGGAGGTACTGTGTGGTTACCAATCGGCGAGAGGTAGGGGGGGGGGTCCGGGTGTCAAAACGGAGAAATTTCGTTTCAAAGCTTGAACGAAAGTGAAAGATGAATTTGGGGGGGAACATTGAACAACATTGTTATGGCCATTTTATCATGATCCAGAGACACAATTTGAAATATTAGCTGCAATTTCCTTTACACATCTACAATAATCAAGGCTACACAAATACGTTTTCGGCTTTCGATTTGACATCACTGGGTAGGAAGGTAGGGAAGAGGAGGGTTGAATACAGGGCGGGGAGACAGGTCCAGATTAAAAATATATAGTTCTCTGACTATCTTGCTCATTAAACATACCGTAATAATAGGTTATTACTATTTATACAATGAATAATCTCATTATTTTTCATTTGGTATGCTCCATAGACTCTCATCCAAGCATAACAAACTAAACAAAAACAACTAAAATCCCGTTTCAAGATCAATGTTTTAGGCATTGTCTTGGAAGAAAAATTACCTGTCCGTAGGCCGTTTCCTCTTAACCCGCAGAATGCCGGCAGTTTAGTGACCTTGTGTCCCCCCCAGTGCCAGCTGATTTTTAATTATCTTGCTTATTGACTAAATCTATCATGTTCAATTTGCCGTTATGTTTTTTCTTTGCAAAAGAAAACCCCTTTGAGAGTATTTGGAGTATTATATTATCAGTGGAGTATGAATTTTGCTTTATCGATGCCAATACATGTCAATGGGCAGTTGTAAACACACATCACTGAGACAGATCTACCTGGTCTTGCAAATTACGCCACATAACACACACACACACACAGACACATGACACACACACACAATCTCCAAGTCTCATTTGTTCTGTCCTATGTCTTCAATTATTTATGCATTACTATGTAGTGGGTTTCCTCCAATTTTATCCCTTACACACACACACACACAAAAGTCCTATTATATTTATCCCTGGTAAATAGTTCGTATATTTCTGTGTATTCTTATATTCTATTACACTGCATATGTAAAAAGTACGAAGTGCGGCATCTCCATGGTGTGTTTGAGGTATGAGGGGGCTAGAGGGGGCTGGGGGGGTGGTGGGCAAGACGGTTTGAAGGGTAGGGTACTTGTGGTATGAATATGCAAGGCGTGGTTGACCTACGGTAGTTTTACGGCGGCTATACACAAAAAAAAAAAAAAAAAAACAACAGTTGTCGGCGAGTTCATAGAGGGTATACAACACCGCCAGGCCGTATCTATACGGACCTTGGCACTCAGCGAGTTCAATTACAGGCTTTCTATCTCTCGGGAGCATAAAGTTCTCACCGACGAAGGTAGGTAGGTGAGAAAAAGCTCCCGGGACAAATTATAACAAACAGAATGGGGTGCAAGGTGCGATTAAAATCGCCAAACTAATGGGGCAGACTCGTCATAACAATGTCAACAATGTATGAGACTAAATATGAGGGAGAAAGGGGTCCAGAAAACAACCCTGTTAAATAACTGCTGTCACTTCTACATCCATAACTTTCTTATGTTTCTAGTAACGCCCGTGACTATTACTATTTAATATTGTTTCGCACTACCCTAAAGCCAGTCAAGTAGAAGACGGCCAAACAATTTGAACACCAACCTCCACAACTCAAAGACGCTCTCTAATCTAGCAGAATTATCAAATATGTGTACCGCATGTAAGAGTCAGCCACGGAATAGGTGTGGACATGTATAAAAGAAAAAAAGGATAGCCCATTTGGCACTTGCCCTTTTTGAGTTATAGAATGATCTTGGTTTCTGAATGTTTGGCCTAGTTTATAATAAATGACTATATAATAGACACGAGCAATGAACAACCTGTCGGTACGCTGCTTTCAGGTATAGGTTGGCCAGAGATCCCGACCCTAATATCAATCACTCAAAAAGGGCAAGTGCAAATGTGCTTTATACATGTCCACACCTATTCCCTGGCCTCCGTCATAACTCAAAAAATGTCTCAGTCTTAAGCGGGAGGTTGTTTTCTATTGTGTTTCCTTAGACTTCCCTAGCAAGCTTTTGAAATGACAACCCCACTTGAAGCACCCCCTTTCAAAGATAAATTTGTAACAGGGGGTTTTCGAGGTAGAAAAAAATCGTCGCAGCTGCCAGAGAGCAAAAAAAAGTACCAGGGTGGTTGCTCTACTTCAAATTGACTACTAGGCCGACCTCACGGGGGGCTACACGTGGGCTTGGGGGCGACACCCAGGAACAAAATTCCATCCGACCTCCAATGCGCACTAAAGGGATCTTAGAAAGATGACATAAAATGGGTTGAAAACTTCTTAAAATCGCCAAAAACTCTAATAGGGTGCAAACATCTTAAAATCCCTCAAAAGCAATGGTGCCTAGACATGATAGAGAAAAGGTCAGTCACAGAAAAAGTCCCTCAACGTGGATATCTCCCCTTAATCTAATTGGTTCTACCAATTATGATCAGTCAAGAACTCAATAGTTGTGGACATTGTCCAACTCCTAATTTCATTCTGACCCTGTGTTTCTATGGGGGTATAGTAGGCGGATTGGGGGATGGTTGAGGGGGGGTGGTACAGAATTGTATTGGCCTAATTATAATTAAACAGACTATAGTATTATGTAATCAAGCTTCTCGATGCACTCTTGGTATTGACTGTATAATTCCCCGATCTGATCGTGAGAACAAATGTTGAGAGTTGAGTGTGTTTATGAGCAAGTGTTTCTATCTGGGCCCCCTCCTACTATCAATTGCACTTGCCCTATTAGTTTCGAAATTAAAAGACGTTCGCGCCAATAGTTTGGCGATTTTAAGATCTTTTCGCTCCATTTCTTAGTGTACTCATAGGATTTTTCGTGCCATTTAGATGTAATATTTTTTCCTGGCGAGCGATAGCTAGCCTGTCAGACCGGAGGAACAAACACTCTTACGTTGTGAAACATTGAACCTTGAGGTAGAACATACCTCGATCTGTGTCTTTCAATATGGAATGTTTCAATGTATTTAATCGGTATAGTCCTAAGTGTTCATTACACATGTTTACCCCTGCTCACAGCAAGTAAGGATCACCAGAG